>OMOV01006350.1:3208-13996 GCA_900312565.1 Beryx splendens
AGGAAAAGTTTGCTGATTAGGTGTGATTTCCTGCATAAACACCCCAAGTTCATGTGTTATATTTTCATGTCAGGTCCATCGATTTGTTGATTTACGATGGTGTAAAATCCTAAGTGGGTGGAATTTGGATCCAGGAAGTTCTGATCCAGCCCCTGTCGTCATGCCCCAGTTGAGATTATGGGTCTGCTGTCCTGCAGAACAGCTGCTGCTGCACTCTGTGTGTGTATGTGTGTGTATGTGTGGGTGTGGGTGTGTTATCGGCAATGGAGATCTCCATGATCAGGCCCTCTGCTGTAAATCAATGCCATGAATGGTGCACTGTCCAAACAGGGAGCCTCTCTTAATCTGGGGCTCTTCCTAGCCGCAGCAGACCGGTCCACACCAGCTGCAGCCGCACTACTGCACACTGTTGGGTTACCATGGGGAATAATATTATCTAATCATTATGCCATACTCAGTCATGCAGTGGCAACATTAAAGGTGGGTTGTGCTGGTTACTGTACACTATAATCTCCAACAACCACATACCACCTACTGGATAGAGCTGCTTATTAAACAGTATATGAATTGATATTATAAAGGTTTATATTATCCTTGATATGTGGGTGTAGGCTCCACAATTTCACATGTAAAAGAATGAGTTTTTGTGAGGTTGGAGTTTACCCTCCACTGCATCGCTGGTCTTAGTGCTCAATACCGTAAAATTAGTCCGCTATAGTGGCTCTTTTGAAGCTATTTTTAAAGCTACTGCACATACGGGTGGGCAATAATTCAGTATTATCGTTTATTGTACCGTTTCAATAGTCATATTGTGAAGAAACTGATATTGAGTTAACAGGATACACAATTCTGTTGTCTAAATTAATGATAAAAAGCAAATACTAATTGAAATATTAAACAAATCAGGATGAGTTTTATCATACTCTATATTACCCTGCAGTTCAATGCAATGGATATCAATTTGACTGTTCATTAATGTGATAATCAATATATTGATTATGTAAGCAGATATTGTTCATCACATCACCATGATTATCATGAAAAGAAAAGTTTATTGAAGCACTTTCAGTTATATAACAGGCAAGAGCTCAGCAGAGTTTATGAACCAGTAAGCCTCAGTTGAAACTCTGCGCATGATTTATCTGTTGTGCGCCTATAGGAGAGAGGACAGCTAGTGTATCAGACTGTGGAGATTCTGTCAAGAGCAGAGGATGTCTGCAAGCATACAGTCCCATGCCAGAGTCTGTCTGCCTGACATTTTAGGGCCTGTGAAGTTTAACTAGCGCATCAGGCAGTGGAGAGTCGAGGATGTCTGCCTGTAGTCCCCCGGCGAGTCTGCCTGCCTGGTGTTTCAGAGGGTTTTATTATGTCTTCTCCTCACATGAATAGAGTCTCTGTTTGCAATTTGGAGCAAACAATCGCGGGACCTGTGCCATCACTAACCATTTAAATTGCTTTGTATACCATTCTTCATCCACTCCATCCCTGATGAAGCTTATTCTAGCAGAAACACATTGTTGTTTTTTTTATAGATATGTTTATTGAGTTTTTGCTTTGCACTTTACAGAACACACAAGTGCATGTTACAAGCAAACATGTAAATAAATGGGACAAAATAAAACAAGAATGGAACAAAAATTGAATGACATGAAAACCAAAACTTAACAAAACTCAGCTCAGCATGTACATATTTATAATTCCACTTTGTTACAGGTACAGTTACCACACATATAAGGCACATATGGAAAATTAGTACAACATCAGTTAAGGTTGCATCTTATCAACTTATCCTCCATACAGCAACAGTTTTAGCAGGATTTCAATTGTTTCCTCTTCTCACCAAGTGCGTTTTTTTTGTCCTCGTCTCCCCGTCTATCCCCAGGCCAGGCAGCAGCGGCTGGCGGAGGACCATGCTGCTGTCAACGACACACTGCAAATAGCTGCTGGCTTCATCTCTGAAACAAACAGGACTCTGGCTGAGGTGGATAATATGGTGCAGGTGAGGCCTACATGACTGTGTGACAGCTATGCTCAAAACTAGACGTCAGGACCCAAGAGATCATAAGTTTGGGTCAAGGGTGAGACTAAAAGGCCTCAGTTTGGGTCTGTAGGGATCCCTGCTGTCTAATGATGCCCGGGTTTTCTTTATGGCTCACAGAATGAGGCAGTATGTATCATAATCTAATGGACTGCGATATGGGTTGCAATATCTCAGCGATTGCATTGAATTTATTCATGAAATGGAATCCGAAGACCCAGCCTGTGTCAGACTCTAAAGCTAGCCAATTTGATTTGGGAGCAATTTGTGGATTGCAGGAGATTGAATAAGCAGCATTCACAAACAGCTCCCGCTTTTTAGTCAAGTGGCTCTCTATTGAGTTACTCTATGGGGAAATACAATCAACCCTAGGTAACAATGTTAGCTGGTGAAGTGTGTGTGTGAGAGTGTGTGTGTGTGTTCTCATACTTTGAACCTTGTGAAGAACAGAAAGTCCTCACAAGTATTAGTCAAATTATAAAAGATCAAGCTCTGACGTGTACATATAAAAAAAAGTCTATTTTAGGATGATGGGATTAAGGGATGTGAAATAAATGTAAGTCAATAAAATGTCCTTGCAAGTATAGTGAATCATATGTATGTGTATGTGTATGTGTTTGTGTGTGTCTGCACCTGTGTGCGTGATCATGTGCCTGTGTGTGCAGAATGTGACCGAGTATCACGCTGCCATCGATGGCGCCAGTAAAAAGCTGATGGAGAAGACGGAGCGTCTCTCTCTGGCTGACAGAGACTTGGTGCAGAGAGCCGACGACCACGCAGAAGAGCTGGAGAGACAGGCCAACGAACTGGAGGAGTTAGACACACACTTATTAATTACAATTAATCACAATGAAATGTTTTATTCCAAATGCTATATATCCATTTTGGAAAAAAACAGTTTAAGTAACACTAGGTTAGGGAACACATATTAACTACTAACTATCAGTTTTCTGTCAATAGTTATTATTTAATTTCTCTACTGCTATAAGCACTAATTAAGGAGGGAAAACCAATAGTTTAGTTTGAATGCAATAGTGCAGAATAAGATGCTAATAAGTAGTTTGTTATAATGAACCAAAAACACTACTAATATGCATGTTAATAAGAAACTTATTAATAGTTAATGTGTTCCTTAATCTGGTGTTACCAAAAATATACCTAAAATTCATATATATATACATATATTTCCAAAACACTTATGATTCTATCCTCAAAACCATACTCAACCATACAAAATTTGAATTTGAACAATATTGTGCTTTATTTTCATGCCAGCAATCATTTTGTATTAGGTGTCAGTTATTTCCCCAAATGTTGGCTGTATCATCTTGGAATAAAACCCTTAAGTTACAGTTTAGGCATTAAGTTGATGCTCTTGACCATAGTACAACAGTAGAAAACTTTTTTTTTGTAAATTCCTTCACATTGAAAGATTATGTGGTCCTTTGCTGTATATGTGGAGTAAGTTTCACTGTGGCCTATGAAACTCATGGAAAACCCATTGGTGAATCTTAAAAACAGATGTCCATCAAATCCTCCTGGACTCCTGGAAAACTGAATTTATGGAAATAATATGTTATGAGCGGACAGCTGTGTCTTGCGTGGACAGTGGGAGTTTTTGACTGGATTATGTACCCTTGAAATATCCCCACATAACGCCTGCCATGTGTCCTCTCTCCTCCACGCAGGGATCTGAAACGCAGCGACGCCAACGGCTTTGTGCAGAGAGCTATAAGTGCCGCCAACGTCTACAACAACATAGTGAAATACGTTGACGACGCCAATATCACCTCGCTGACCACCCTCCACCTGTCCCAGAGAGCCGAGGACGTATGTGAGAGTGCAGAAATATAAAGCTTACATCCGCTGTGATTCCTGCGGATACAGCTTTTTCATGATATGTTCTGTGTTTTAGGCCATTACTGGCGTCAACACACAGCTTGGATTCCTGACGACACAGAGCGACAATGTTTTCAAGGAATCTGTGTCGCTACGTTCAGAAGAATTGGGTAAGACATGAAATATCACTGATTTGTTGATTTCTAATGTGTCTAATATGCACTGATATATATCTCTGTCGTTCACTGCATCTGATTGGTTCAACAGAGGTAGAAGCTGAAGTGGCCGACAAGCTCAAATACATCGAAGAGACCAAAGAGATCATGGAACAAAACAACAGAAAACTTGCAGACGTAGTGCAGGATATCAATGGAATTCAGAGGGGTAAGAGGAATGAAATCACATACTTTAGCATTTTAATGTTTGGATAAAGCAATATGGCATCTTAGCGTGACTCTGTGAGTTAAGGCCTCGTATTTGCAATGCCAAGACTCAAACTGTGTCACATCATCCGCTGTCTCTCCCACGTTTTCTATCTCTTTCTCCTGTTCGCTATCAAGTAAATTCTAAATGAATTTGCCGTTTCTCATCCTCTGCGTCCGTGTCCTGACCCCACAGACAGGACGTCAAAGCGCCTGGAGTTTACCCAGGAGGTGGCCGAGGGGACGCTGAACCGCTCTGTGGAGGTCCTCCAGACCATTACCCCCATCAGCACCAAGGTGGAGGAGTGGGCCAACAACATGAGAAACAACGAATACTCCACAACGGACTACGAACGGGCCGTCATCTCTGCCGGGGAAGCAGGTATCGTAGCTGCTGCAGCCTCTGACACACATCTGGGATAAACAAAACAACAACTAGCAGCAGATAACCAGTGGGGGGAAAACATGCACATCTCCAAAAAACCTCCATTTGCAGATGCAAAGATTAAGATGTCTTTATTGTGTGTCAATCCAAACAAGTCTTCATCATCAGTGTCACCAACTGAATATAAGTTTGACTGGATATTTGAAAGTTAGGCTGAGTGAGGTAAAGTGAAGTGAGGTGGGGAGAGATTTTCTGAAATCCCTGTTTTCTCCTGTTTCGCTGTGTGGTTTGCAGTGGACAACCTGAATGTGCTGGTTCCTGAGCTGCTGGACAAGCTGAAGGTGGTGGAGGAGAAGAAGCCTGTCAACAACGTGACCACCAACATCATTAGGATCAGGGAGCTCATAGCCCAGGCCAGGAGTGTGGCCAAGAAAGTTAGTAGAATCACCTTTAATATGTATGGCATGAATTTAGGAGAGATTATTGTGCATATTATTACCACTTTTCTGTATCATTCTCAGGTCCAAGTGTCCATGAAGTTCAATGGTCAGTCGTCGGTGGAGGTTCATCCTCACAGCAACCTGGAGGAGCTGAAGACGGTGACGTCCATCAGCTTGTTCATCAGAGTGGATCCTGACAAGGATCCCATCGAGGACCGCTTCATCTTCTACCTGGGAGACAAAAATGTGAGTAATCTGGCTAGGAAAGGGATTGGTGATTTGGTGATAAAACAAACACTTAACCAGGGAGAATGCAGATACCTGAGTAAGGTCACTTGACCAAAACGCTGTGTCTTGAAATCAAATTCTTTTAAGTGAAGACTGTGTGGGAGTCTACAGATTTTTACCAGGAAGAGTGCAAAATGGCTGCTGCAAAATGGACACAGATGGGAGCTGCAGCATCAAGTGAAAGCACAGATAGACACAGCCCATCTGGGTACATGTGGGGCACAACTAGACCTTTACATTTGGCTCACAAAATCTAAAGTGGGCATCCTACTAGCACCCTAGTGTGCATGCGGCTTGGCCCTTCCTCTCTGCACATATCTATAAGATAGGTATAGGAAGTGAGGACTGGGGAGAAGGGTTGCAGGCTGTATATGTGGCCAAGATCTGCTGCTGCTGAAACTTCACAAACTTGGCCCCAGAGGACAAGGGCAGAGATAAAAGGCAGGGAGCAGCTTGTGATGAATAGTTTGTTGTGATCATGAGAGCAGGAACAAAAGCCTTTGAAAGCACACAGTTGCCTTTTTCAAAAGGTCTCCAAGAGACGCCTGTGACAATAGTGTGTGTGTGTGTGTGTGTGCGTGTGTGCGTGTGTGCGTGTGTGTGTGTGTGTGTGTGTGTGTGTGTGTGTGTGTGTGTGTGCCTTCAAAGTCGGGGATCATTTGCATAATTACCATTAGCCCCCACCAACCAGGGGGCAGAAACAGTACGGCTTCCCAATGTGGGGCCTCTGTTCTCTTTAATGGCACTTCACCCTGGTGATTTCACCGCCACTGTAATCTATGCAGTGATGTTTGTGTACAGCTATTCTGTGCATGGTAACAGCCCACAGCATGACCACTGTTTGTAGTCAAGAAGAAGGATGTTTATATTTTTGCAAACACTATATTTCATGGTTAAGATAGCATGCATGAGAAAACATGAAATATGATATTGTCAGTTCCCTGCAGAAAGCTCATATCTCAACGCCAAACCGGTGCAAAATGACCAAAATACAGGCCATTGATGAGAAAATCTCTATCTTTTTAAGAGATATAAACTCACCATATTATTCTACCCCAGCATATTATGACCTTGTCTGCTGTCTTTCCCTCCAGGGCAGGAAAGACTACATGGGCCTGGCCATCAAGAATGACAACCTGGTGTACATCTACAACCTCGGGGGCGAAGACGTCGAGATCCCGCTGGGTTCAAAGCCTGTCAGCCAATGGCCCCCGGTGTTCAACTACATCAAAGTAGAGAGGTACTGTACTGTAATGAGCTGTTACATCATTTCCACTGCTAGCCTCAAGGTCAGCTGCATAACTATTCTGTGTGTGTTCACGATGTGTGTGTCCGTTCACACCTGACAACTGTCGACGCGCGGCTGCTGCTGGTGAAATGACTTTGGGTGTTCATGCTCCTTTGTGCTCCCTGGTGGCAGGCTGGGCCGACATGGGAAAGTCTTCCTGACCATTCCCAGTCAGAGCTCCACAGACGAGCAGAAGTTCATCCAGAAAGGGGCGGCTGTGGGCACCGACTCGCTGTTCGACATCGACCCTAAGGATATAGTCTTCTTCATTGGTGGTGTCCCGGCTGATGTCAAGGTAATGCATTTACTGCGATCAAGCAGTCTGCAGTGACCTAAAGTGTTAAACAAATCAAATCGATCTTATATTTTAGACTCTTTAAGTAGCTGCCCTTTGCCTCGATGGGAAGGTAAAGGCTTTGGAAAGAAATTCATACATAGGATCAACTTCATTATTTATATTTGACTAAGATCATGAAAAACATAATACACTCAATCAGGTGTGTCCAAACCTTTAAGTGGAAGTGTATACATCATATAATCCTTAATAATTTAAATAATCCTTAATTGATCAACCCCTTTCCCCCCAAATGAGACACTGACTCCTGTATGTTTCGTTGTTTTTAATAGCTGCCACCTCTTCTGAGTCTTGCTCCTTTCGTTGGGTGCATCGAGTTGGCCTCGCTGAACAACGACGTCATCAGCCTGTACAATTTCAAAGAGACTCACAAAATGGATGTGGTTGCATCAACACCTTGCCCCAGGTATCGTTTTGGCACTTGTTCTTGTATATGGGATGTTTCTAAACTGAGATGCTGACACAGTATGTCCATTATGGCAAACACCTTGATTTCACTGGATAGACTGTTGTGTAAATATACAAATGTATTTCTGCTTTTGCTCTCAGGTACAAGCTGGCATTCTCCCAGAGTCGTATTGCCAGCTACCTGTTTGATGGAACCGGCTATGCGCTCATCAATAACATTGAGAGGAGAGGGAAGTTTGGCGTTGTCACAAGATTTGACATTGCTGTACGGACAGTCGCAAACAATGGCGTCCTTCTCCTCATGGTCAATGAGGTGAGTCTAAAGATAAACATCCTGACTGAGTCACCTTTTCACGCTGCACCAGTTACCAGCCCAAGAAAGTCCAAGAAATGTATTTTTCACATACGGTGTAATGGCAGAGTTAAATATAGTGCCAGTGTGACATTTGATTTGAGGTTCTAGAAAGCAATTTTCCCCATACTGTACATTACTTATACATCACATCACATTTTCTTCACACTTTCTAGAGATGTTTAAAAAATGATTGAGATGTATAAGCATGCATGGTATTCAGTGATAAATATAACAAAGTCAACTGAAAGGAGGATGCTAATATATTTTCCCCTCTTCTTTTCAGGATAAATTCTTCCTGTTAGAATTAAAGAATGGCTTCCTGCGCCTAATGTACGACTTCGGCTTCAGCAGCGGCCCAATCGTTATGGAGAATAACATACCCAAACTGCAGATTAATGACGCAAGATATCATGAGGTAGATTTCTCTCTTGTGTTGACCATTCCAACAACTGATCTGAACTCTTGAATAAATGACTCAGACTGTATGTATCATAACCGTCTGTGCTGGGCCGTTTGCACAGGTGTCAGTGATCTATCATCAGTCTAAGAAGGTTATCCTGCTGGTGGATAAGAGCCATGTTAAATCGATGGAGAATCAGAGAACCACACTGCCCTTCTCTGATATCTACATAGGCGGAGCTCCATCTCAAATCCTCAGCTCCAGGTGAGTTTTACACTCCTGTAACCAAACGCATGTCCTCACACACACAACTTTTTTATATTTTATATTACAGGTTTTTACAGGAACTACATCTAATATGTCTCCTATGTGTAAAAAAAAAAATTCCATCACCCTAGACCGAACCAAACCATTGAAAGCTGCACTAGGCAACTTCACACTTTGGAGGCCCCAAGTGGCAGCAGGGGATAACTGTTTACATTTTTTGAAAGTTTCACTTCGTTACCCCAGAAACTATGTAATGTGACGACAATAACCTGCGCTTAAAAGCTTGAAAATCCTTCTCTAACTCGTCTGCTTCTCTTAATCTACGTCTCCTCCTTTATGATTGGTATAGATTTAATAAGGGAAAATCAATAAGGGATAATGGCTTTTACCTGGATTCACCTCATCAGTGTACTTCATGAAAAGAGCAAGTGTCCCTAATATTTTGTACATTCGGTGTATTTGTGCCGCTCCGCAGGCCTGAGCTGTCGTCCGTGGTCGGCCTGAGAGGCTGTGTGAAAGGCTTCCAGTTCCAGAAGAAGGACTTCAACCTGCTGGAGGAGCCTGGCACCATTGGCATCAGCAGCGGCTGTCCTGAGGAGTCTTTCGTAAGTCCTCCCTCCCTCCATCCCTCCACCCCTCCATCACTTTACACACTCTCGCTGACAGTGCACTTTGTGGGTCCCTCTAGAATCTACAACCAAGGGTGAAAGTAACTAATTACATTTACTCATGTTACTGTAATTGAGTAACGTTTTTGTGTACTTAAAGTCTGTAATTTTACCTTTACTTAAATACATGTTTACTGATGCATTCTTTACATTTTAAATCACAGCCATTACAGAGTACAAATGTTGTAGGCTCTTTATAAGCATTAGAAACTGGACAATCATAAACAAAGAAGAGAAGAGTAATCTTTGTTTTTGCACTTTATTTTTTAACTTCCAATTTTTCCAATGAAAAGAATCTAGTTGGAACTCTGAAAAGATCCTGATTACATTTTAAATGAGCTACTTTTTACTTTTACTTCAGTAGATTTTTACACCAGGACTTTTACTTCTATTTAAGTAAAATCTCAGCAAAGTACGAGTGCTTCTACTTGAGCAGAATATTCTAGTTCTCTTTCCACCACTTGTCTACATTAAAGTGTGGCGAGTAGATGACACACAAACACACAATCGAACGCACATCTGCACACACACATACTTTTACCAACATCTCTCATTTTCAACTGAGAGAAAATGATTGGTCGTTGTGTTTCAAAGGCTTTCACCCGAGTCAGTCGATAATCCCATTGGAGGTTCACTGAACTGTGAGCTGAAAAGAGAATGAGACATGATGGGAGAGGACAGTGAGATGTGCTTTGATTGTTACAGATGTCCCGTAAGGCCTACTTCTCTGGAGAGAGCTACCTGGGATCCACTGCAAAGATTTCACCCTTCGACACCTTTGAGGGAGGCCTCAACTTCAGAACGCTGCAGCCCAGCGGACTCCTGTTCTACCACAACGAGGGGGTATACAGAAATCCATGTCTTACACACTGGGAAAATGTCCATATTAGCAAGAGATAGGCTATTATCGGATGAAACAATTTCCTTTGTTTTCAGCGCAGGTTCAGTTGGTTTAAGAACTTTCTTGAAACGTGTCACTATCTTGAAACGAGGCCAAGCATCAAAATGATGTCACGATTCAAGAAAATTCAACAACAAAAGTTCATTTACATTGTTCGCTTTTCAAGAATCAATAAGTTAAAACAACTTCTGCGCCACTGAATAATAACTGTAAACTCCTTTTCCCCCCTTCAGTCTAATGAGTTTAGCATCTCCCTGGAGAATGGAATGGTGGTGCTGAACTCCAAAGGAACAAGAGTCAAATCACACAAGAAACAATACAATGACGGAAGGACACACTTCTTAGTGGCCTCAGTAAACAATCAGAAGTAAGCAGTTTTTGATGTGCAAATTCTTTTTTGCTGTTTCCCCGGGTGGGAGCCGCATACTTTGAGACATTAGATTCTATTTTTAAAATGGACTGCATGCAAATGAAAACCCATCAACAGCAGTATCAGCAGTGTCCTGGTGGCATTTGGTTGGTTGCATACCATGTGCTCACAGTGTTGTGGGTTTGGGTTCAGCTCATGACTTGTGTGATGAACTTCTCTCTCTCTATCCTCTCTCTCTCTCTCTCTCTCTCTCTCTCTCTCTCTCTCTCTCTCTCCCTCTCTCTCTCTCTCTCTCTCTCCCTGCCTCTCTCTCTCCCTCTCTGCGAACATCAAGCGCCTCCCCTCCCAGCACCACAGACAAGAG
>OMOV01006457.1:1288-13081 GCA_900312565.1 Beryx splendens
TTATTGCCTATTATCCTTGTCAAGAAATGATGCCCCCATTTTGTTGCTTATGACCGCCAACCCCCCCCCCTGCCACTCGAAATCACATCCAGCTAAACAAACCAGCCGGCCAGCTTCCTGTGGAGCGGTGATTCAAATCCCAGGCGCTAGTTTAGGGGACCTCTGCAGCCGCCAGCATGCCACCATCCAACCACATGTGGACCTTTCACCCCTCTGTCTACTCCTCCATCTTCCAATTAATGTACTGTAGGATTCCTTATAGTTTAGTAAATATGTCAACACAGGATTTGACTTCCACATCTTAACTTGGTTTACATCACTTACCTTGGTTTACTTTAGCCAGTTGTTAGTCTTATAATACTGTTAAGTAATCAGCCCCCTGTGGCGACTCAGTAATAGAAATACCAATGAACTGCTCTTGCAATGTAAAGACGATAAAGTGTGTTACTAAACGAGGCAAACGTGTTCTCCCCTGATTTGCTTGTGACTTATCGAAACATAAATAGTGCTGATGGAACAACATACTGCTCTGTTATGTCAACAAGCAGCAAAGCCACTGAAGCCGCTGATAATTCAGTAATACTGCCATATTAAAATAACTGGTCGAACACTTTCATTCACTGTGCCTTAATCTGAAGCATTTTCAGTCTTAACTTTGGTAACTGTGAATAATATCAAACCTCAAAAGGGCAAATGTGAAAGGTTGTCAGAAGACAATTTTGATCAGTAAAACTTATTCAGCTATTCCCTCCATGAGAATGGCTAATATGTAAATTGTGTTGCTTAGACACTTCTGTTTTTGGATGTTTGACGGCCCCCTACCTTTACTTTGTTATGCTTATCTGCTTTAAGAATGGAAGCTTATTGTGCCTGAACAATGGAAGGCCTTTTTATGTCCATCATGGAACAAAGATGGTAACTGACATTCTGCAACAACACAGTGAACTAGCTACGTCAAACTATCAGCAGACTTGAGTTTTTCTCTCTACAGAGAAAGACAGCAAACATGATAGCAGAGGATAGGCTACCTCTTAAAATATTGGAAAGTAGCTCCCTTTTCCAGAGCTCATGCCAGAGTTGATTGGTTTACCTTTCTGCATATGTAGAAAGTGATGCTACCAAATAAGTAAAACTATGTCAAATCTACTTTTTATCCAAAATGCCAAAGGTTTTCTGAGTTATGCCATGGCCTGAGTGAATACTCAAATCTGACTGGCCTCCAGTAAACATCTAATTATTATTACAAATGATACAAATAATGTTTGAATTTTGCTAATGTATTAGCAAGATTCAAACATTAGCCTATATTCCCATACTGTGTACCGTATATTGACTTGAATAAATGTTTTAGTGTTTTCATGTTTTCTTTTTTTAAATTTTATTTTGTTATGTCCTTGAAATCAGAATAAAAATATGAGGGTGGTACTGCAAGCTTGCAAAGTTGCTGGGCAAAAAGACTAAAATCCGGTTAACTAGAACAGACTAATAAAGTAGAACATCACACACAGACCACACTCAGAAAGAAATTGGTTTTTTTCCTCATTATTCATTTATTATTCATTCATTCATTTATTTTGTCCACCAACTACTGTATGTAGTATGTCTGGCTGCTGTGTGTTTTATGCCTGATGGTACATTCAGGGTTCACAGTCAAAGATTATGGAACTAAACTGCATGAGGCATGTTTGCCCTTATGGATACAGTACCATACAGATAGTATTCAATATGCAAGATAGCTCCATAATAAGACTGAGTCTTGCTGGAGTTGACTATATCTGAAACTAAATATATGTCTTGGATATAATGTTGACAAATCAAGATATTTTATCCAGCTAGAATAACATTTGTCTCTTGGTCTATAAAGTTGCAGACTCCCCGTTCCCACCTTCCACCCCCCAAACCCCAGAGCTGAACTTCCAAATACTCCAGTCAGGAAACCATCTGATTGTGCTCTTAATTAATGCCAAAATACAGCACTTGTTATTCCAGCTGTTGTTAAAGGCAGGCTACCGAGTGCATAAACATAGGGAGTACATAATTTTCACTCTTCAAAGTAGCTTGATTTATATCATAAGAAACAGCATTTATATGCATAATTTGTGTCACATGGAGAAAATTTCTAAACCAGAGATAGATTAGAATAGTATCCCACCGAGTCTCCTATTTGAGCAGTCACTGCCACCCACAGTTTAAAAGCTTATTCTTGCATAAGGTAAATAAAGGAACAATCACAGTTTTTTTTCCATTGACTAATTCCAGAAGAAGAAAAAAGAAAAACAATTAAAAGTCCCTTCCCCTTCCCATCCAGACTATTCCCACGCATTTTTTGGCAGAGCACTGCTGATGATCTCCAGAGGCTTTGCTTCTTGAGGAACTTGTCAGGAAAAGATCTACATTTCCCAGGGATGAGTGTGGGTGAAAGTGAGAAGGAAACTGCAAGACAGAGCAGAAGTTTGAGCGCAAGCCAAAAAGCAAGAATTAAAAGTGAAAAGAAGAGTTTATGTATTGACAGGGAGAGAGATGGGGTTAAGATTTCGGGGATTGGGGCTCAGGGTGCAGGGGATTTGTGATATCCACAGAGAAAGGAAAGAAAAGGCTCAACTGAATAGAGAAAAAAATGGCACATATCTGTCAGGGACATCTCTGACTGACTTTGTGCGCTAGAAGAACTGATGGCATTAAGTAACCGAGGGAGAAATATAGATCCTTTAATATCACTTTTGTTCTTCAGACTGTGACCCATTGAACACAAGTGCATTGCTAATCAGTTGAACCCTGTTATACTCACACCGCTCTCTGCAGTTTCACATGATGTGTGGGTGACAGAAGTGCCAGGCCCACTCTAGAATCAGTGTGGCCTGCAGCCCAGGCCAGGGCAAAAGCCCCGACCTCAGAGGCATACTGACCTGGCAGGGGAAACCTCTCATGGCATTTTGACATCAGGTTCAGAGACAATAGAAATCTTTTAAGCAGCATCTTATAGACTTCTCAACCGGCCACTATTATGATACTATCCTTATTCTAATGAGGGTTCATTTCTTTTGTTTTTTGATTTGTCTTCAGTTGACATTTTGTTGATGGACTGGGTCAATCCTATGACTAGTGGGTCACAAGCTGACAGAAACGTCAAAACTAGTTTCCTTGGCTTTGCAGACTTGTGTCTATTTGTATGCCTATTTGCTTTATCTGTTAAAGCAAGAAACAGCAAAGAGACAGATGGGCGACTGAAACAGATATCCAACCAAAATAAAGGATGAACATTTTCTATGGCTTTATTCCTAGATTAGATAAAACATATAACTGTTATACAAAACTGATATATGGTAGTCTCATACAGTATATGCATTTGGATTTGATAGTAAAATGTCAGACATTTACCGGTACTTGGTAAATATATCCAGGTTGAGAGAAAAAAAAGCATTCCAGGAGGTAAATGCAATGCAACATTACCTACTGTTTTTGTCCTTCCCATCCCACTGAAAACAAATAGCCTAACCCAAAGGATTACTATCTTGTTCCCTTTCAGTCAGTCTAGGAGGGACCACATATTCATCTTATAGGATCTAGAAGCACTTCACAGGCCCAGTGGGAAGTCTCTACACTCACGCCCATAAGGTCAATAAACGCTTTGTGCGTCAGCAGAGGCACTGCCCTCAACTGTGGATGTAGTATTTATGTCATGTAAACTTGATTATTCCTTTTTACCTCTTGTGCCCCTCATCTCACACTGTGCCTTGATGGAACAGAATTTTCAAAATTTCATGTACCACCCGCTGTTGTGAGCATGTTCAGTAGGACATTGCTGTGAAGCAGGTTTTATTTTTGTTGGTGTGTGTGTTTCCATCTGTTGTGCTTGGGAACATTGCTAGCCAGTTAGCTGCTATGTTAGCATCACGTGTCCAAGCTAGAACAGAACTGCTAGCAAAAAACCCTCACCATCTGTGCTCTCAACCCAGATGTAAACACAGCCACTTCAGGCTGAGGTTGATATCTCACCATTGGAATATTGGTTTGGATAAACACATAGGAAGTAATGACTGTCATGCTCATTACTGTAGCACAAATGTCCACAAATGATGAGACAACAGGAGCCAACATCAGCTGCAAACACTGTACTACAGTATGTCACCAAGCTGGCAGCCACCTCAAGGTAGAATGGCCTGCTGCCCCCTGGCCTAAGCAAGAAATGTAGCTAGCTATGAGTTTACTACCTCCCCCAACCATTCACAATCTTCTCCCTCTTTTCAGGGACTTTCTCTTTCCAAGATGTTCTCAAACTCTCATTGGTGCAATTCCTGGACATGGAGGGAATGGAATAGATAGGGATTGCATCAATGCAGCCACTGGATAGTGTTAGCTGTCTCCCAACCCCCACCTCCCACTTGCAAAAGTAGCAGAGCCTATACTCTGAGCATGACTACAATATCATAAGTGTATCAGGCAACGATGTTAGATGAGATAGACTTCATGCTAACAGTGTCTGATCATCATTACAAAACAACAGATGTAGTCCATTGCAAGGCTTCTCAATCATGGTCAGCCTTTGTCAGGGGAATGGCTAAGAATGTTGTTGCCGAGAGCCTCCTGACAGTTAGAGCTCCCAGACAGCCAACGCCTGCAATTGTTCTACAATACTGAAGACCCCAGTAGGTTGTTTGGGCAAATTCTTGAGTCAGTCAAGGCCAAGTTCAATACATGAGAGAAACAGGAGGTTCTTCAGCTCAGCTTGACATAATGATCAGCCAAACCAGCTAGCTCCAAACACAAGAGCCACCCTGTTGAGAGGTTACATATGGGGAGGCAGCGCCTTCGCAGACTTATGTCTTGACAGTAAACTTCACCTGTTTGAGCAAAATACTACCCTGTCTAAAAGGACCAAATCCAGGGCCCTAAAAAGACCCAGGCCAGCATCCTCCAAGCCCCCACTCCAACGGACAAGGGCCACCTGAAATCCATAGGTTACTCTCAGGACTGTGATAGAAACCACAACCCATACTTGTAACAGCCCCCAGTTTGGCACATGCTATGCCATCTATGGGGACACATGATGTCTAACCCTTTTCTGTCTAACTGAACATACCCCAAGTCCCCTGAAGAAAGGGAAAGACAAACAATGACAGCTGGCCCTTCCGAGGTCTTAAAAAGGGCTAGGTGAAGTGTAGATTAGAACTGCAGGGAATAAGTGTGTATACATTACATAAATATGTCCAAATCGGAGGGTGGGGCCTCTACTGACGTACCAAGGGCTTACTGGTCCTATGGGCATGACTGTGGAAACTACACTGGGGGCCCTATTCAGACTGCACAACGTTACATGGGTCTTATGCAGATTGAGATCTGCATGTCTGAGCTGTCCCTGTTCAGGATTGGCCAATTAGATATGCGCACTGAGCATTTTGTGCATGTCTTTGCTTGCCCATTAACTAATTCAGCACCTTGGCTACTTTGTCTTTCCCACTTGTATGGCGGAAAATTGGGCCATGGACTTCTTGCCTTTTCATATCTTGACTGTTGCCTTTAAATATGGTGTGTCTTTAAATCAGGTTTGTTTAGGACGACTGCGCACAAAGATTGAACTGGAAACTTGCCCTCGGGACATTAATTGGACAATGCACAAAATCCTCCACATTTCACATTCCACATTATTGCTTATCAACAATCAAAAAATCAAAACTAAGCTTCTTAGTGAGAACTGCTTTCTACTATATTCAGATGATGGCACGCTGGATGCTTAAGGCTGAGGTCCTTAATAATCCTGCACGGAGGGGGCGCCCCGGTAGAGCACCGAGTAGAGTGCGTACCATAAGGCTGAGTCCTTCCCGCAGCGACCCAGGTTCGAATCCGGCCCGCGGTCATTTGCTGCATGTCCTCCCCTCTCTCTCTCCCATATCTTCCTGTCTCTCTCTCACTATCTCTATCTAATAAAGCATAAAAAATGCCAAAACAAATAAATCTTAAAAAAAAAAAAAAAGAATCCTGCACGGCACTCAAGTCGAGACGTGAATTGGGCCTTGGATCTGCTAAGTGTGGTGTTCTTCCTGGATTGAATGAAAGAGAAAGGGATTCAATATAATCCCTTGAGTTATTTTATTTAGCTTCAATGGAATATGAGGGACAAAAACAGTGCTGATGTATCGCAATCAGGGATATATTCATAACCTATTGTTTTACATGATATTGGTCTTATGTCTTTACTTGGCCCTAGGCCACCAAAGAGCAGTGCATGTCAGTTTGTCTTTATTAAGCAACAAGCAAGTTTAATCAATGATGGGGAAACTGTATGCTTTCTTCTCTCTAATGTGCCATTACGGTCCATTCAGAGTGACTGAACAGTTGTCACAGAAAGTGGAGAAACACTAACTAATCAATGGTAGTTAAGAACTGTAATTTATCACCTTGCCACAACTGAGGGTTTGCGAAATAAGGCCCCTTGCTTGTAGGATAGAATGTGCTGGGGGAAGCTTAGGTGATACGGTGGCTGAGGCGCACAAGGGTCAGGGCCCAATTACTCTTCATCCACTGCTCCTCATCACCACTGGCAGAGGCACAGTTCAATTGCTGCATTATCTAAGCATATCAATAGTGCAGAATTAAAAGCCATTGATTTTTTGCAAGTTTTTTCTTTGGTCACAAGAAGGAAGAAGGAGCTGATACACTGAACTGATGCCTTTAAGTGGGTAAAGGCTAGGTGAAATTCAAAATTGGATGGGAGGGGGGTGTTGTCACACTAGGCACGATATAGGCAGGAAGTAACAGTTTCTTGACATTTTTAAATCTCACTAAGACCAAAATACTGTTACTTTGTAATATGCCATTTAAAATAAGTGCTCAATCAGCAAGTTCATGTCATCGCACAAAATTCTTAATTTCAAATGTTTGTTGAGGGAAATTTTCATATAGCAGGCAGCATATAGCTTTATCATGAACTTTCACCATACTGTCTTTAATGTTAAAATTAAACAAAAAGAAAGTTAGTCAATCAGGTGATTTCAGAGTGCATGACACCCAGGTCCAACTTTTCTGTTTCTGTTTAATGCTTCACCCTCATAATTCTGGCTATGAAGCGAGTTGAGTGCACTGTAATGTGGAGTGCTTTCTCTATCAACAACATGGCCAGAGTAGACCTTTCTGGGAAAATGACCCAATAGACATAAATAAAGATGCTAGCAATTGCACATAAATCACATTGTGCATGAACAGTCAGAATGACCATAGGAGGAAAGGGTTGAAAGGGGCAAAAAAAGAATAAGAAAAATTTCAATTTCAAGAGCATTATTATTTTCATTAATCATAGCTCTGCCATCAACCTATCCTTATGACTTAGCGAGAGATCTATTATACGCTCCATTTAGCCTCAGCCATATTACCTCATATGTTTTCCTGGCTGACCAAATAAGACTTAAGAGATAAAACAATTTACTGTTCATTATGAGCCATGTCACCGGAATCAATCTATTAACCTGTGTTAACTGAGATGGCTGGCAAGATCTCATGGACTGTATTGAAGTAAAGAAAATGGATATTTATGTTTTGTATGTCTATGGTCATAAAATGACTGGGCATTTAATTTGCCCCCTCCACCTCGGTGAATGGCTTTATTTTCCCGGTGGCCAAGGCGCCCTCCTCGCCTTTAAGCAGCCCCTGACCTGTGAAAGATTCTAACAAATTAGCTTCTATTGTGAAGCCAAAGGTGCCATCAATGAGGAGACGCTCCACTGCGCCTAAAGTATGATGGGAGAGGCAAGCAACAGAGCAGAGAACCTTGACATGATTGAATTAACCCTTTGTAGGAAATGTGCTGATAAGGATGGTGGTGGAAGATGGGTTAAAGGGCTGTACTGTTTGCCTCCTCTGACAAGAAACAGGTGCCACACCTGAATCTTACTGCATAAACACAATGACTCTTTAATGGTGGGCCCTCCCAATTAACGTCAGGTGATATTCTGGGCATTTTATGTGTAGGTATACTTCCATAAATATCTTAATTCAATCATTGCAACTGATATCAAATTGCGAAAAGTATTTATTACAAAAGACAGTACTGGTTTTACCTTAATGAAAACATTAGATATTAATTCATTAAAATCGTTTTGAAGAAAGATTTTGAGAAAAACTTTGAGAACAGGTCGCTGAAACCTATACAGTACATCTCTGAATGTATTCAAAGAGAGATGTGCCTTGAGGTGACTTGTGCCTCAGGTGACTCATTAGTCCAGATACCTCATTTTAAGAACATATTATTCTGGTAATTAAATGTCACTGATGAGCTTCACTCGAGCCATATTACATCCGCAGTAACTCACAAGGTAACTTCAAGGTAACAGGGGAAATGCCCCCATGGCTTCACTTTTAGGTGCCCAGACAAACTGAATTGGACTTCATAATCTGAAAGGATTCCCGTTCCTTCTTAGTACACTTGGTTTAAAATTGTTGAAGTAAAGAGGTATAAGTGACAACTTTTACTAGTTAGTTACAGTGTGGGGCTGGTTTATTAATTTGTATATGTCATTAATCAAATGCTTTATGTCACAAGGATACAACCCTCCCTAAATGCCATTAATCAGAGTGCCATTGCTTAAACCAGCATGACTATGAGAACACCCTTCGTATTGTTTTTTTTAATTCACACGCCACACAGGTGGGGACACATGAAGATTAAAAACGTAACCGTAACCTCAGACAACCGGACATGGCAGTGACAAAAACTCAAGAGCAACAGCAACAACAATGGCTGTGGGAAGCATCTGAGGGAATTTCAGGATTTAGAAACCGAGCCGCGGAAATATTAATTCTGAAGACTTGACCACAAGATGTTAGCGCGGAGATGTAAACAAAGGCATTGAACCAGAAGAGGAAATGGAGGTGCTAAGTTGTGGTTAAGCACTGTGTTGTTTGCTGACGGTTGCTAATGCAGCTACTTATGAAACAAAATGTGTCTTGCATAGTACACTATTTTAACACAAAACAGTTGAGGAAGTGCTTTTTCTACACACACAAAAAGAAAGGTGTAAACACAAAATAATGCTATCTGAATTTTACAGTCAAAAATAATTATATGAGACTGTCTAATAGGATCCTCAAAATGCTCTACAATATGTTAGATTCTGTTTGGATTGTTCTTTTGATTTGATTTTCCTGTTGGATTTTTAAAGGACTTTTGGACACGGATATTGTCATTATCATATTTTTAATCAGACTTTAACACCTGTGACACTTCCCATCATGGAAAGAGAGGCTGCCACACATGAATATGTGTTTGGATAGAAAATTAAGTTCATAGGTCACTGGCATGATCTGTGGGGGTAACAGCGGACGGAATGTGCTTATTTGTTTTTAAGTCGAGACTGATTTCATTAAGACTGGGAAAGGTCAGCGTGACATGGAAAAGATTCATTCTCATTGGTGTGGCTGGCAATGCCGAGTTGTCAAGGAATCTGTGTTAACAAATTTACGCTGGAGCCTGCTAACCAGGCCGTAATTCACTCGCCACCTGCTCCTCCAGCTTCTATACAGTTTGGAGATAGTTACGCCATTGCTAAAATATTTTTGTGTTTTTATATATATATATATATATAGATAATGATTTTGAAAGAAAAAAATGTCTTTGAACAATATATTGTGTGTGATTATAAACCAAAACGTGCATTTATTGCTATGGAAACTCATTCCAAGATGCTGTCCAACTGATTAAGCTATCACAATGGGTAAACACCATTTAAAATGAAAATGTTAGTTGGCTCTGGCCCTGAATGCCGGATGGTTTACCCAAGGAAATGTATGTACCTTATGCCTTTAGCTGCAGCCGTACAAAGGGAAAAAAATAAATAAAGGGAAGAAAGGATCCCATACCACAGTATTGCCTTTAGGGGACGAGGAGTGTGGAGAGGACAATGGGGTCAAAGCAACTTGATTTGTATCTTATGTCCTGTGGGACAGGAGAATACACCAGTCCAATGCAAGTTACCTGGCCTTTGGCTACCCCCTTGCTCCTAAACAATAAGCTGGGATACTACTAGATGTCTAGCCCAGAGGTAGAGAAAGGGGAGGGAAAAACACTGTGTGTGAGAGGGGTAGAGAGAAAGAGAGAGAGGTAAAGTGAGTGAGTAATAAGAGATTTGATTACGAATACATTGCATTTTAAAGCTACAAGCTCCCCTTTGACTGTGGTAATGAAATACTTAAAATGGCCATTCACTCTCTTTGCCATGAGCCATGTTGCCATGTTGTCGTGCGGACACTTTGCTCTGCTGAGAGGGTAATGACGTCAAACTCTGAGGCTCCCATCATTATGCACTTTGCCCATCAACAGCCTAATCACTGCTGTCAATGTGTTGTTGTCATCTGAACTTTTCACTGGTCCAATCTCTATTGCACATGTGTTCAGAATAACAACATTCTATTGTGTAGAGATCAATAGATCTAATACACTTGTCAAGGGATTTGCTTTATTACATAGTATGCAGTGCAGAACGAAGGCAAATCTATCTATCTATCTATCTATCTATCTATCTATCTATCTATCTATCTATCTATCTATCTATCTATCTATCTATATTTCTTTCTTTCTTTCAAGCACAATTGACCTGATAAAAATACATTGTATATCATACTTTTCCCCTTTATAATCCAAGCTCAAGAGACAAACAAACACAAAATAAACCGATGAGGGATAAGATGACAATTCGTCTTAAAACCCAGACAGCAAATCTAGGGCAGGCTTGGGGAGGAGTGATTTGCCACACTAGGCTCCTTGTAAGATATCCTCTGAAATATGCAGCCACACATTTTATCCTTCCTGTTTCAGGAACATTAGCAGGTACAGTAATCAGATGCTGTTTAGTAAGATATTGGCCATCGCCCAACTGCATCTCCACTCTTGACACAGCACCCTACATCTTTTATATTGTGATAGCAATACATTTATTAGACAACTCTGTTATGGAACAAGGGAGCAATTAACAGAATAGACAGGCAACTTGGTGCAATAACACTGCAGGGCTTGGTTGGTAAGTACGTGGTGGCTTTATACATTGTGTAAATATCCTCAAAAGGGGACAAAGAAAGGTCATTACCATTAACAAGTAAATACTTTGCAAAGTTCCAAACATAGACGTTAAGTATGCTTTAACTGACACAAAATGCATTCTTAATACTAATTATTTTCAGCGATGACCAGAGGGAGTAGTTGCAAGGATAACACACTCTCGCACCTGCTGCCCAGAGCAGCTACAGTCATGCACTACTGCTGAGTGAACAGCACACAAGATAAGGATTCGGCGTCTTGCTCAAGGACACTTCAACAGTAGTCGCTGAGGTTCATGTGAGGGCATTTTTTTCCACTTCTACCGCCCAGATTTTCTAATCCAGAGCAGGGAATTATATCAGTGACCAACTGCTCACACAATTATTTCTAAAGGATTAAGCCTGTCACCACTCTGAACCATAAAACCCTAGCATCTCTATGAACACACTTAGTTGATTTGAAATGTTAATGTCAGGAGGTATATCAATTTTGCTAGCTGTTGTGAGATTTCACTCATCCCTCAACCTACCATTAAACCCATCAATTATGATAGTATAACTGCAAACAAACCACTGATTAACAATGTCAAAATAGGTCTAAAAACACACATTTATCATTTGTTAATGTGATGGACGAATATCAATCCAGCACATTAACCTTGTGTGGCCACACCTCTGGCTCACAAAATAAATAGAAAACTGACAGGGTAGACTGAGTAGAAATTTGACTGCAACTGAGTACACTTAAAGATCGGAAGAGCACACGTCTGA
>OMOV01006851.1:1020-16935 GCA_900312565.1 Beryx splendens
ATGGCGCTGCCCCCTGCCGCCCCCCCCCCCCCCCCCCCAAAATGGATAAAAAAACTGTTTGGAGTGAAGCTGTTCACTTCCTGAAACCTACAGTATAAGCTTCAACCAAAAACCTATTGATGCTTTACCTGCAAGGTGGAGCAGCAGTGGCAACAGTCTGGGGAAAGATATGCCTTCACATCTGAGTACAGTGACATACCCAGTACCTCTCAGTGTGCAGTGACTAGTCTGCACCCATATACTAGCTGCATGTGAGGAGATGAACATTTTTCTCTCTGAGCTTTGTCTCCACTCTTTCAAGAGTGTTGCCTATGGCTGAAACTATTTTTAAATACTAGTAAATTAACCCAATGACTGATGCCCATTTTAAACCAGGGAAGAGAGCTGACATAGTGTCTTATTTGAATCTCGACTGAGGGATTATTACAGTCAAACACTGATGCTTGGCTTTCACCTCTGAACAATCCTGCAGCTAGAGGCAGAGGCTACATAAGCCTACACCCACATGCTCATAATTAAAGGTGAATTGCACAGCCTGTGGCAATTTGCATCCTGTGACGTTAGTACGTGTTAAAGGTGGCTGCTGGATTTTCACTTGGTAAGGCTGATGCCAGACAGGAGATCTGATGCTGAGGAAAAACAATGCTAGACCAAGGCTATAATTTACAAAGAGCTGCAATTACTGTTAGTTGCACTTATCTATCCTACACTTGACTTATACTTTGGCATCCAGATATTCCACTTCAATTTTCATCTACCAAGGGTCTTCTGCATTGAAAGAGGAACTCATGAGACTGCTGCAGCTTGCCTGGTGATTGATAGTATTTGAACCCATTTCAAATACACCATCTTAAAACCTTTAAGCCTAAACTTTTAATGCCTTAAAAGTTTAAACGTTAAGTTGATTTTCTATGATACAAACCATGCAACCTTAATAAAGTCAAATTGCACAAGACATGTCTAAAAGTTGGCAACAGATCTTCCTCTAACAAGCTTAAAAAAGATATTTTATTAGGAAGTACCATTTCATCCACTTTGATATAACGTATGTCACTGGGAGGAAATTTAAATGTGAACTGCAGTAACAAGAAAAGGCAGCCGCTTGACAGAAATGAATGTTTAAAATGATCCTGTCTCAAAATGTTAGCCTACTGCACAGCAATACTCAATTTATTACAGCCCAATAATGGATAAATTAATAGCCCGTTGCCTCCTGCCGGATAAGCTGTGATCAGACTAATTCAAAAGCATAAAACACCCGTCTATCAGACACCCGAGGTGCATGTGTTGCCTAAAATTGTTGAGCCTGTCTTGTGTGCCCCGTCGTTCAAGAGCGGTGCACTGGCATGTAGACAAAGTAGAGAAAACCTTTAGAGAAAATGTGGTTACCTCGCAAGGGGGGTCGGCGATGATCTCAGCGCGCCTCTTGGTTTGGGCTGATCTCAGGAGCGGAGGACGCTGAACCGCGCAGCGCACTTTTGCGCACCGCCGGTCCAGATAGCAGAAAAGCCTCGATCCGTCCTCTCTGCCACTCTCATCACTGATTCATTTGAAAGCAGACGCCGGGGGAACGGGGTCCTTATTTATTCAAAGTGGTTAGCTCGGCTCCATCTCCTGCGCACACAGAGAAGCCGCTGTATAGGAACGCGGGCAGATTTGTGCCCAAGCCGCTGGTTTGCGTAGCAGACTACGCTGTGTGGGGAGGAGCCGCTCGCCGTCAGATGATCAGGTATATATTATATTGCTGCTGGTAGGCAAGGTGCTCTCCTCTCTAATGCTCCCGATTCCCCTGCATTACTACAACCACAATTTACATTTTATCACAATCATCTCAATCTAATAATCTGATTTTGGTAGGAAATACTAAATTATACTGTCATTTATACTTATGCTATCAGAGTCCGTGGAGAGGTGTAAGGCACTGGCCAGGTGCTACCTATTTATTATTTAAGTTTAATATCAAGTCTGTTATTTCAGTTGGATAGGCTATATTATAGGGGGGAAAGCTATAGTAATCATAGATTCATTTTTAAAAAGGTACTAGCCTACTATATAATGTTATAGCCTAATGTTAATACTATATAACACTATAAAAAATATCACAGAAAACTATATATAATATCCTATGGATATTAGGAATGTTAAATTATATTGATACCATAGGAGAAAAACAATAAGATCACTATAATTGCTACCATAGGATGAAAAAATGCAATAAGGCATGTGATCACTATAAAAGTCACTATAATGTAAGTTGCTATATAGTATAGGAATAGTATAGTGATGTGAAATACTAAATACCATAAAGCACAATTAGGTCACTATAAATTCAATACTGAATGCCACAGACACACTGTGTCCTTATTATACTAAATATAGTGATTTTTCATTAGGGATGTCTGCCTTATTGTAGAGAAGGTGCAGTGTAAGGCAGTGGTCAGGTGCCACCCATTGCCTGCTATAGATATCTCCACCTTAGGTTCTACCTCTGAAATGATTTCAACTAGCTAAATGCTTGTGTAACTGTCTCTAAGTTTAACGCATTCTCATTAGCACTGTCAAGTGTTTTAGTCGCATGCATCCGTCAGTCATTCTCTCTTCCAGTATGTTTGAGTTTGGCAAGTCTAAAAAGAGACTCACAGTTGAGACTGCAGTGTGACATAATGTCTAGGAGAAAGACAAAGCTCTTTTACGAACAGAGGGTCAAATAGAGAGGGTCAAATATACCTGGGAGCTACATGTGAAACCAAAATCCACATTCATAATGAAGGTGTGTGTGTGTGTGTGTGTGCGTGCGTGCGTGCGTGTGTGCGTGCGTGCGTGCGTGCGTGCGTGTGTGTGTGTGTGTGTGCCTCTCACATCTCCAGCCACCACATTGGCTAGTTCCTAGAGTAGAATCTGTCCCGAAAGTGTGGCTATTCTAGCCGGATGCCTAAAATGAGAGACAAAGAGAGGGCAAGCAGAGGGCGCATTTATATTTCAAGAGCTCAGTCTGCGTTTAGAGAGAGGCAGAAAGACAGAGATCATATTTGATTGCTTAAAAATGTATGGTGTTTGTAAGACTAAAGATGGTAGTGGCACGTAGATCTCCCTCTGCAGAGAGAGTGGAGAAGGACATTGAGTAAGACGTGTCACAGCCTATCCAACACCGCCCAATCTGACAGGGGGACCCAATTCTAAGAAAAATGTGCCGTTTTTAGGTTTAATTGAGCACAAAAAAGCACTTTGAAGTGGTGGTGGTACAGCATAACAGTTTGGGGAGTGGAAACTAAAACCCCTGCCTTCTTAATAAAATATATTGCTGGGCTAGATAAAATTATTGGGAAATGAATCTAGGACTCCAAGGGTTTCCAGACCCTACTTTGAGGAATACTGGGGTAAGGGATGGGAGTAGTTGCAGGCTATACTTTGCAGTGTGCAGATGTATTTGATAATACATCAGAAAGCTGTTCTCTGAGCAGCAGTGATAAGCTATAGTCCATAGCCTGCAAGACACCTGGAGTCGCCGGTTTTGAGGCACAATGAACTTTTCATGCTGACTCAATGATATTTTGATAGAGAGGGGCAATGTTTCAAAATCACATCTGAGTATTGCGAACTGTTCAGAGGAGAATCTACCATTACATCTGCAGGGCAAGCTATTATTTATTGAATAGTCATTTTAAAGTAACTTTCATGTTCATTTCTCTGGTAGTATGGGCTGCTGTTTAATCCAGAGCTGCGTTTTTTATTTTTTTATTTTAATAGAACACACCAAACACACTGGATCATTATTTGTGAGGGATCATCAGAACCACAGCCTTCTGGTTATCTAATGAAATGAGGTTGTGTGTGTGTGCGGTGCTGTTTGCCTCTGCCGTGTGGTGTGTACTCTGCTGCCACAACGGGTCGACAGCAAAGAGAGCTGGACCACTATTGTTCAGACTTGTCCCGTCCCGGCCTGGAGAAGACTCCAGCTGATTAAATTTTCATCGAGCAGACGAAACTGAGCATAGTTTCATAATTCCCCCGGGAGTTGCGTCAGCTTGTCCTGATATCGTTCTATCAAAATCCACTAAGAGAAGTTTTGATAGTCTTGATAGCTGAGGGAACCTGTTCCGCTCAAGGATGATCCTTCCCAAGGATGTTGGGGTTCTACAAATACACGCAGCGTGATTGAGTTGTTGTTTTGGGTGGTGGTGACACTTTTCCTTCTGAGCGTTCCGTTGTCCCTTAGCTGTCAACACGACAACGCGTCGCGGCTGAAGTGACAAAAGGATGACCAATTTTGAAGAAGCAGCTGGCGGGTATTCTCTTGTTATCGCTCGGCATGCCTTGTGTGAACCAGAGAGTTGAGATATTTTAATGACAATGGGTTCTGTTAAAGATGGCGATGGTGGTGTACAGCCATAACTGTTACCATAAGCACACTAGCATCCCCAGGTGTAGCCTACTCTACGCAAACATTACATCAGAACACTGCTATGATCAAAGAGATATGTATAATATTGGGATATATCCCGTTTACTGATAATTTATTGATAAAATCATTGCATCAGAGTGTGTTTGCTTAAGGTTTTTTTTAAATTGTATACTAAATCCCGTTGCTGTACATGTCTTATCTGGCTCAAGGGAGGACAGAGATGATTTGTTTTTAAATAGTCGTCAGTGAAGCCTTTTGCCATAATTAAGATATGATCTCTTACATTGCCTCAAAAATGTTCTGATTAAAGTGGTTTAAAAAGAATGGAACATTTTCTATTGTTTTTGGAACTGCGTCTCTTGCCAAACAATTGCAGCTGTGGCATATGCTTCATGTTTATTTGAACATTTGGAAATCAGAGGAGAACCTCAGTTCACACTGAGCCAATTTGATGTTTTTTGCATCGGGTTTCATGCCAATAAATGCATATCTCTGAGGGATTATTGGCTGAAAGTGAAAATCAGCGCTCTTTGACTTATTCCACATCACACTTCGAGAGAATCTCGTCATTCTTATGACAACCTCTTAACCTTATGGACAAGTTGCACGAGGCCTGATTATCTGAATTTTTAACAGGCTGAAAAAATGATTTAATGAGTGCTTGAACTTTAATTGCTGTTCTGATGAAATATTAATTGATGTTTTGAAGATTATCCACAAGCGAGGAATTTCAACCAATAGCAATCCGTATCACACTCACATTAGGATGATTCATCGTTGTTTTGGAATGTTCTCCTATCTCGCCATGTAATAAACTATATAACTGTAATAAACAGAAGAGGAGAAAGAAAAAAGACCCCCAGCTCTGTTGCCTGTGACCGCTATGACAGTCCTGGCTTAGACCTTACTGTGTGTTTTTGTGAGAGGAGACGTCAACACTCCAGGTCATTTGCTGTGATTGCTCACTGCCAGTTGCTGGGTCTGAAGAGAACAACCGTGAGGAGGAACCACATGAGTGCGTGGTGAAATGACTCAATCACCATGGTGACAAAAGAAGCCATCCCATCCATTCCTCACATGGAGATGAAATACTTTGTCGTCCTGGAGGAGGGGATCAAGAGCTATGACCTCCCTCTCTATTGCTCATTCACCTACTCTCAAAATTGTCTCTGTCACCTTGGCAGTGAGGAGTCAAAATGCAGAGCACTCAGATTACCGTGTGAACAAAGCCAGACCACGGCGGAGAGTCGACTCGAGTGTTGACCTGTGATGTGTGTCTGAGGCCTATACTTTCTATTGTCATGCTCTAGAGGAGCTGAAGGAGCATCAAAATAGCTTAGAGAGGCATGACTGCAACTTCAAATTCAGGCAGCAGTGGAAAGGAAAGAGGCAGATGTAGTTATTGACTGCACATGCGTACTTGGTTCAAGTGTTTTAGTGCTTTGGATAAAAATGCCCATCAAATGGCATGTTGTGTTATGGCATGTACAGGGATATAGTGGCAGGGAAACCCACCTAAACACCCACCTTTATATTTGCAGAATAGACTTTAGCCACTTTATAGGCTGGCATAAATCTCATCATAGTAAGTAGTATCAAATGAATGCAAGTTATATGGCTCTCTTTTCAATTGTCAAAATTTTGGTTGGCTGGTTCCAGTATTCAGAATTGTTTTTTTCCAATGAAGGACAAATGACATGAGGGAGAAAAGCTGTTTCGGGGATGAAAAATAACTGTCTGGTTTCACTTAAGTGATTCACTTTGTGTGCGACAAAGTATTTCCAAGCTGTCACTTTGTTTCTGGTGTCCAGGACTGTTGCTGAATTGGAGGATCAGCCCAGCTAATTTGGAGCAGGCGATGTGGGAAAGTTATAATTGTGTTTTTGTTCACACATTCACAGCTGACAATGTTACCACCTGCTGCCCGTGTGAGGCACAAACATTATATCACCTGTACTTGCCACACAATTTTCACCGAACATAAGTGTGGCTTTTTTTAATGTTTGATGCATTACTGTATGTGTATTAACACAAGGCAAAGATGCCTTGCAAATACACTTATTAGAGATTCACCTAACATATTAACAGAATGAGAATTAACACATTTATGCATAGACATTACCTCACATACAAATATATCATGTTTTCTTTGCATAGCCACTGTCAATTATTACATTTCATTTTGTGAGATGTCATGTCAATGCATTTTCTGAAAAAGCCTGCAATCGGAAATTGGAGCTATTACTGTGTGAAAATGTATCACTTCCCTGTAATGGTGCCCTCGCTGCAGGAGTTCATTATCCCGCTCTTGGCCTGGTGCTGGTTAGACAGCCCAACTCTGAGCAGGTAGCAAACCCCACTCGGATGGCCGTAATCTTCCCTCACAATGGCTGGCTGTGAATGGGAGTGTAATCAGATGACCGCGCTCCTCTAAGTTTAACTAGCTCATTCTCACTCGCCTACCGTGCCTCTCAGCGTGAAAGGCGGAGGTATTTTTAGACACGCTGTATGGAAGTGAGGGAGGCGCACGGCTTAACTGTCAAATCTCTGGAACTTTTCTTCAACCACGAAATGCCTTTCCTGATGGAAATCGATCAGGTCTAATTGACTGACACAACACTGCACGAGTGCTTGGACTTGTCGCCTACTTAGTCGCTTGATGAGAGCAGCGTTGTCAGAAAGCATTTGCTTCCCTTCTTAAAAACATCCTTCAGAACAATTCTGTGTCCTGACCTGACTTCACCTCCCCCATCCACCCTAGCCACCCCGGAAAAAAGCCTTCATTAACAATAAATAGGCTGACAGGAGTGTGATGTAGGCCCACTGTGAACAAATCCGACAGGGCTACCAAACGTCTCCTCACTGACTTATTAGCATCCAGAAAAGCAGGTCAATCAAAGGAGGAGGGAAGAAGACAAGAGTTAAGCGCCTTAAAAACACATTTCTGTGGGGTGAACAGTACAACCAAACTACAAAATACATATTGAAATATCTAATGTGCATAAACATGTTAGCTAAGTAGTAGGATTTTAGGCTGGAGTGCTAACCATGAACACTTGAAAGTGATTTGAAAATGTTGCAAATATGATGTGTGAATAGGCCTATTATGTTGTGTGATGCACAGATATATCGGTTGAATATCAGAAATGGCCGATTTTTGCATTGTTGACTATGATCGGCTCATCGGCCGATAAGAGTAAATCCACCGATGGCAGTGGCTAATACTCATTAACATATATTGTGTCACTAAACTGTTCCAAAGATGTTCAAGTTTGAATAGAAGGACAGCCTATCAGCATGAGGTAACAATATTGTCTATTTTAATTAAAAAAGGCATTTTTGGTCATGTGAAATAATGTTATAATAAAAGATGTTCCTTAAATCTATGTTCATTTGTTTTCTATTTATTTAGTTCAATTTCAAAAAGGGAATTTTTGGTTATCTGAAAGTTGTTACAATAAAAGCTAATCGTTAAATCTATATTCATTGCAAAGTATAATGAAGGGTAGAATATAGATTATTTTGGCAGGGCTCAAATGGGTCAATATGAAACAAAATATCGGCAGACTATCGGTATCGGCCAATTGTGGTGTTTGAAAAATCAGCTATCGGTATCGGCCCAAAATTTCCATATCGGTGCATCGCTAGTTGTGTAGTATTTTAGTGTAACAGTTTTACAGACACAAGTTGTAGAGCCATTTCACAACTATCTTTAAATATAGTCGTTACTCATTAGCACTATTTCTTCTCTGCTTTCACCCCACTATATTCTCTTACAGGCTAATTGCCAATTAATTCATATGAGCCTTCCAGAAGACCCATTAATTCCCCACAGAGCCCGAAATTGTTGTTTTCAATATTTCATTGTTGTTGCCAAGCACTCAGTGTAGCAGGAACAATAGAAGAACTAATATTGCACATACATTGTATTCTTTTGATTTGAGGCTGGTTTGAAATTTAAGTCATTCAGAGAGCCTATAACCTTGCTGCATTAATAATCACGATGATGATGCAGTTTTCTACAAATGAGAAATGGTACAGATGAAGAAAAAGAAGTAGGTGGATGCTTATAGAGCCTATATATAAGTAGAAAGGATTCAGCATGCTAATCTAACACATGGAATTAGAATCCAAATGACGTTAGTCATGCAAATATTTATAGCAGAACGTGTGCGTGCACACACGCATGTGTGCATGTGTGTGTGTGTCTGTTGTTTACATAGTGTATTCTATAACCATTTTATGCCGAGCAGATAAATATTTAATGAGATGTAAGGGCTTTTTTCTTGATACGCTGTGTTTGCATATTTCAAACTTATTTGCTTTTAAGGCTCAGCAAGCAGCTGTGTTGATGGCTCACGGTGGATTCAATAAAGTTGTGATTATGTGAGTATATGGGCTTTGCAAATGGACTCCTTATATGTTTATCAGTCATTTCAACTGGCCTATAATTCACCCTCTAGCCCATAATTTAGAACACAATGCACGGCGTACAATGCAAATTGCACATAAAGTGCAACGGAGAACGGACTTTGATGGATTTTTGTCATAATACACATGCACCTTAGTTGATCTGGCTGCTACAAGGCCAGGGCTGCAGGAAAATGCAAAGCCACAGTACTCTTAATGGTAGTACAGTTGCAAATTGCCCCTGGTAAATATGTTTCTTTTTCTTTTTTTTGCAGACAAATTGTTATTGTCTTGGTGCTGGAAGCTGTCCAGAAGCTTTGATCACCTCTGTAGTGAGGATTACAGAGGAATCGCCAAACCTGACGGCTTTGTCCCACATTCACTTCTGCCATCATCCCTGGAAATAAAAGAAGCAGAAAAGCAGGAAGAGTAATAGTTTTAGGGGGAAATTTGGTATTTTTTTGCCCTACATGTGTTTTTTTGACAGATCTTTGAAGTTATTTGTATCCTCAGGCAAAGCCAAAGTACAGAATGTGATAGCTTTTTATTCGCTGTTAAATTTGGTTTTTGTTTTGTTTCTTAAAGTTTTTTATGCAGCATAGCATATTTTAGACACACGGATGGCAGCTGAGCCTAAGGGAGTTACAATTTGTCTGTGTGCAGACTGCACTTGTAGGGTCTCAAGGTTCTAATGGTATAGATCAAAATACCATTGCATGAACAGAAGCATGCAATTGGATTATGACAAATCTATGACTCACCTGCATACAAATTAAAGGGACCACTTATCTCTTCAAAGGCTAGTATTATCCTCTATGCTAAAAATAAAATAAACATTCGACTTGTTTGACACAAGTTTGATGGCAAAAAACTCGACAGTGGAGCTATGTTTTGCAAAGAATTATAACACAAAGTAGCACATTTGTCAGATTTTTTTATATTTAAAATAATTCAAAACAAATGGCCTTTGAGTTCAAAAAAACATCTACATGTGTGGAGATGAAAAACATGGTCACCCACGTTTGATCATATCAGGCAAAACGGGTCATGTTGTTTAGAGTATTTTGCCTCTGCAGTACCATAGATACTTGATAGATATATATCCATATTAAATTATATTCTTTGGTTAGTATCACCGGTGTCAGAAATGCATTTGGCACTCTTTTCTTTACAAGCAAACTATTAAATGCAGTGAAAGTTTCATGTTCCTGCTCCTCACGTACAAAACCATTAAATTGTATCCCTATGCTGTCATATGACGATGACGATGACAGCATGTTTTCTTTCTCATTTATGTTGTATACAGAAGCTGAAAAAACAATTGGTTTTATTTTGTTCAGTTTCTCAAATCCAGCTCTGGATAGCTCTGTTAAGCATTTGTAGATCCGGTGGGAACTTGATGTGGAGACCAGTTGGCAGCACATCAGAGATCAGCTTTAACTGGCTCCTCTACGTGTCATTTCTGAAGTGCTGAGTGAGTCATTTCAAGCCAGCTGGGACAGACATCCCATTAGTCTATTCTTGTTGAGATGGACTAACCTTATTGGGTGAGAGGTAATAAGTACCAGCTAAGTGTAAGGCTGAGTGTGCAGTGTCAGTGTAGCGTAATGGTGCGATCACACCTACAGTTTGTTTTCTTTTCTAAACCATATTCATATTTGGTTCATATTTGGTTCATGTTATGTTTACAGTGCCCAATTACAGGTGAACCAGGGCTTGTAAATAAAAGTCACATGGACTCACAAGTAGCTTGTTTACTGGACAGAGTTTTGATGGCCTGTCATCCTGCCAGGTTAGAGATTTTGGTGATGGGAAAGACACAAACAAACAAACAAACAAACAAATCAACATCAAGTTACAGTCCCTGTAATTAGCTAAGCATGACGCAATAACATACCTCTAGTGTTCATACCAGTGATGCTACAGACCCATTACCTTACGTTTTGGGGTCATTTGTAGTTGTTGTTGTTTTTTTTTTTTTATTATATTCCCACAACTCCTAACAAACTGCACCTCCAGAGTTTGAATAAAAATGTCCAAACACACCCTTAGTTTAGTGTTGACGAGTGTAGGTCTGATCAATCCTGCCTGTGGGTATAGAGGGGGTGCCTTTTGAATGCCAGAGTTTACTGCTGAGCCTTCTGGGGGTGTCATAGACCTAACTCACTGAAAGATCTGTGATGCGAGATGCCTGCTTGAAAACCACAATCATATACCCGCTCTCACCCCACCCATTTACCTCTAACAACCATGTCAAGTTTCTTTGTAAGCGTTCACACAGGCTAAAGCGACAGTTACTTCACATCCTGTATATTGTTGTGTGAACTTGATGTGCTACCTAGTCAGCAGTGCATCAGAGATCATCTTTGGCTGACTCACTTCTTGATTATGTGCCCAAAAATATGTGCATAACGGTGCTTCGCAACCCACTGACATTATCATGAGAAAACAGCAAAGGTCTGAGCCATCCAGTCTATACACTAAGCACGACTTGATGAAAGCAGCCACGTCTGGCCTATATTTTTGATACGTCTCCAAAGGGGACTCCTATGGAGCCATATAGCTCCACATGTATTATTCATGCATAGTTATATGACATCTGTAGGGCCTAATGGACTTCCCAAGGCCACAGCTTTGTCGGCGCTCAGATGCACTGATATTCCAGGCTGCCAGCGGGCTTGACTGTATAGAGAAAAACCTAAACGGAGCACTGTTTACCTTCCAGTCAAACAAAGAATTGTCAAATATGAATCAAAACAACTCATCTAATGCAGTTCTGTCATCTCATGTAGTTCACTGAACTTACAATGTCTATTTTCACTGCTTCATAGTTGTAACAGATGCTTATGAAGCATTCACTGTGATAAATAAGTGATAAATCAAGTTCAAATGGTGATAATATTCACTGACTAGATTTTATTTGTGATTACTGAGAAACTGGTTTTCATGTAGATTTCATTTCTTATCCAATTGACTCCCACAGATTATAATCCACTTGATTAGGACATGATTGTTGCCACAACTGTAAAATAAAACAATCTGAAGTGCTGTTTTGTTATATAGCTATGGGGAGTCTTGACTCAACTAAATCAGCAGTGGACTCGTCTCTTGATTAGCTCAGAAAAGACAGACATTATCTTTACATGTTGCTTTGGTGTGTTAATACAGTGGTTTATATTTATAGAAAGAATAGCATACAACAATTGATGAACTCTGTATTTATTTTATCTATCTCTTCTGTCTCCTATTTTCCATAATCCATAATATAGTTGGGCCACTCACTGGGTTAGAGTTCCATAAAGATCTTGATCTGTGAAAATGAATATTAGATATAACTTCCCTGAGCTTATCAACTATTCAGTTGTCGGGGAACTTAACAATGGGCAGGGGCAATAATGTGACTGAAAATAATTAGTGTCTGCATAGCAGTTCATTCATTTAAAGCTATTGGGATAGTTTGAAACATTGGTTTCTACTGAAATACACTGACTTACTAAGCAAGAGAAAAACTGGGGAATTATTCCATTATTGCAATTATATCCATTATATCCAATTATTTTCCATTTATAGGTTGAACTCTTCAAAATCTGTTACCAAACCCAAAAATTATATTGCTGAATAAATCATGGAATAAATTGAATAAAGCCATTATCTGTAAGTTGATTCACATCATTTATTTTAGACAGTCTAGCTTTCATTTCCTTCCCTTGTAAAGAGCAACGAAGCAGCATTACTACAGAAAACAACCTTTTCCATGGCATTTCCAAATGCAATTCCATGCATCACCTACAGCACATCTTTAACAAAAGCAGCAAAAACAAAATGCTGCCAAACACTGTGCATGATTGTACACAGGTGCTCTTGTACACCATGCCAAGTTGCTCTCAACTCCTGCATGGTACTGACTCAAAAGGCAATGCACACTGACCGCAAACGATATGATGCTGCTTGCGCAACCACCCACACACTCGCATTCAAATGAACAGGTGCCAATAGCTTCTCCAGGCTGTCTGCGGGGGTTTCAGCGTCCACCTGCACAGAGCAGCTAGGTTATGAACTCTCCGTGACACCAACGTGTGAATGCGCCTCGGCATCCAGCCCTGAATAATTTGTGGGCTGCCAGCTGAACCGGGCTAAATGGTCTCCTAGCCCTTCAGAGATTCAGTCTCTGCTCCGCAATCTCAATTGGTCCACATTTCATGCATCTGGCACTCCATGATGAAAGAAAAACAAGGTCACAAAGTGGAGGTTGCACAACAGATATCTCAAAAATGTATAATGCACAATAAATTATATGCTCCTCCAAGGATGCTTTCCAAAGCTTTCAGCTTGACTGACTTATACTGAGAATAACATGTGCTCTACACATTTGAATAGTATCTCATGTTTCAATGAATACTGCAGTAATCATGGATAACTGGTAACAGATTATCATTTCCACACGCTGTGTTTGACATGTAGAGGCAAACACATGTAGAGTAATATGCTTTCTATTGTAAGTCCTGGACTGGCTCTTTGTATATGATCTTCTTTTGTCCATCTATCATGTGTCAGTAGATGGTTACTATGTAAGATGTTGATATGCTTCTGCACCAATTCCACCAAGACAAATTGTATTGTGCTTGGGAAATAAAGTGATATTGAATTATTTACCTTATTGCTATATTGTGAAGCCTGATTCCCTTGAAGCACGATGCGATAATTCCGAAATAATGACACTTAGAAAGCTGTAGAAACAAAAATAAAAACCCAATTTAAGGAGACAAGTTAGAGGTGCAGAAGATGAAGAGAGAGCTTGCAAAAGAGTTAGGTGACCAATGAAATATAATTCTGTAGTAGACTGTAGTCACAGTCCCTTTCATCTCCACACAGTGTATGTCACAAAGATGTAAAAACCCCAGTGCTGATGTGCTTCGCGAATTGTAACACATTCACTCTGAGGAGTTTCTCCAGCGAGGTCACTGGTGCATGCATAAAAGAGTAGGAACAATGGGGATATCAATTAGAAGTGGGGTGCTCACCCACCTGCCCAGCTAAGCTTGATCAGCCCGGGCAGCGTTCCTCCACTGGTGTCCACACATAGATCTTCAAATGAGCCAAAGCTCAGGGGAGAAATTGCTGGATTCACAGCCCATTTAGCCCAATATTAACATAAATCATTTTGGGATAAACACCTAGGCTAGCCAGAAATGCACTGTAGCTCCACAGTCCATGGTTTCCCCCTTTCCTACTTCCATATGTTTTACTGGAGAAATTGCCTTTTCCCCCCTCTGTTACTAATGCTTTTTTTATTATGAAGAGCAGTTTTGCAGGATTTTTCATCATGAGCGATGTGGTGCAAGGGCTGAACCAAGGCACTACTCCTTTTCCCCCACAAATGTCATATAACTTCCTTTGATTTTCAGAAGTGAAACAGTTATAGTCCTACAAATAGATTATCTTTTTCTGACAAAAGCTGAACCCCCATACTCAGGTCATTCACGGTTACTCAGAATATCCCAACCCACAAACACAGATGTAACTGGCATGTCTAATTACAGCTGGCATGTCTAATTACAACAAAGACTGCAACCAACATTCACTATGAATGCATTTGGCCAATGTGAAAAGATATATTTCTCATCCTTTATTTGAGCTTACCTGCATCTCTGTCTGACATATACATGTGGCCCCAATTTACCATGCCAATATCTGTATATTCTCATACAAAACGTACTATGACCTCTGGGAATGTACAGACCCTCGGCAGCTCCCATGCATACAACAGTGTGGTCCTGCATAATAATTTTGCTTTTTGAGACGTAGGCAGGGTTCGAACTGAATCCCAAGTCTCGGGGGTGCCCACCCAGAAAGCGGGTGGGGTGGGGTCAGCAATAATGGTATTCATTTGTGGTACTCATTAATATGGGTATATTATTTGTTTATGCCAATATGGAACTAACTTAACCCTAACCTGCCACAGCATAGAGAACTGTACAGGGCTGATGTGGCAGCTGAATCTGCTGCCTAAGGCCATATAAAAGTTGAAAATCACAAATCCCAGAAACCACTAAACTTACAGTACTTAAGTGCTGCTGCTGGGCTGGGCTGGGAGGGTCTGGTCTGGTCTCCTGCTGGTCTGTACTGCCTGATGCTGAAGTGTGTTGGGTTGCACTGAGTCTCACTCGTGCGGGGGCTAAATCCACTGGGAGCTCCCTACTTCTCCATACATGTAACAATTAAAAATACAGGTGTTTTTGTCATGTCCGAGCCTGTAATTTCTCTCAAAGCGGTCATGTTCAGTTGCTTTTGAGAGAAATGACAGGTTTGGTCATGATAAAAACACCTCCATATTGAAACCTATGTAATATATAAGAACACAACCAGTGCAGTGTGACGGACAACAACCGTGGCTTTCAGGCAAGTACTGTATATGTTTAATTGTTACATGTATGGAGAAGTGGAGTCGCTGTAAAGGGAGCTCCCAGTGGATTTAGCCCCCGCGTGAGTGGGCTCTGTTGAGGCTGACCTGAGGTGCTGCCGCTCCTCTGAACTCTACAATATGCAAGTTAAATATGTTCTAAACAGTGTCTTAGTTGATCAAAGCCTAATTGAGACAAAAATAACTTTGACACATGCTGTTAACACATATTTCAACATGGTTGAACAAACAACTTGACCTTTTCTGGGGGGAAATACCCTTCAAAACAGAGAAGCTGCCTCTTTCCCTCTTTTTCCATCCACTTCTGAAGATAGGTGTGCTTTCTGGACAATATTCCACCAGTGCTTTCCATGTAATGCACAGCCTTTCAAATTCAGCCTGGTATTTACCTAACCAGCTAGACCTAGCAAACTTTGGCTAGTGTAACAAGCTAGCTAGCTACTGTTAGAAGTAAAAAATAAATAAATAACTTATTGAAGAGACAGCACATTTTTTAATGATAAAAGTACTTAAGTTATTCACACATGCCAAATGGAGAGTTTTAAACACAGGACGGACAAACCCCGTCTTTATTTGTCACAGGCAGACATCACAGCATGCAGGCACCGACACACACGCTGTTTTTTATGACGACGCCGTGAAATGAATCCTCCGCATTTATCCCATCCTGGCTTGTCCTCCT
>OMOV01006919.1:1333-23491 GCA_900312565.1 Beryx splendens
GTTCTAAATACACCATCATATTTGTAAAAATGTATCTCTCTCTCTCGCCCCTCTCTCTCCCCCCCTCCCCCCCGCTCTCTCTCTCTCTCTCTCTCTCTCTCTCTCTCTCTCTCTCTCTCTCTCACACACACACACACACACACACTGTGAAGTACATACTGATTTGTAAGCCTTTTCACTATATTGAATTTTAAGTACGTTTATTTACATTTTTTTCTCCAACATTAGTATACTGAAAATGCCAGTATTCAATTGTGTTCTGGGTTTGACTGCACAGGAAACAACATGTAGTTTCATAGATAAAAAACACATCAGTACTGCAGTGTACAGATTGGTTCCCTTTCAGGCTGTTCAGCAGGTACAAGACATACACAATGGGATAGGATTTACCCTTACAAACCTTTTGTGCTCAACCAGTGGGATGTACAACTTCAACACACTTCAACTTCTCCCCAGTACTTTTCCAAGCCAAGGTACTATGCCCTGTGAAAGTCACATGTCGCTTTGTGTCCACTGAGATTTTGACTGACATACAATGAAACACAAAATAACTGGACAGCAAGCTTGAAAATTAAATGACTCTAGTAATGTTTATGGATTATAGACATCACCAAGTCATTGCACAACATTAATTTTTGCTGTCTCTTTTGTGCTGTCATTCTAAATCTGCTCATTAGATAAAACTGGGGGAAAAAGAACTCAAATTGATGCTCATCAACCTCCACTATCACATAAAACTAATTTGTATTATTGTAATGAGTATATCAAGGAATGTGTCCACCCATATTCATAAATGGCACCTAATATACAGTAATTAATGTAAATAACGAGGCAGATAGTCAAGTGATTGTTCACTGTACGTGTTGAGCTTGCACTTGTACTGAGAGATTCAATCATGTTTAACACAGTCGTCTCTCGCTGTGTGTTCTGTTTAAAATCTGTGGAATGTGGAAAAGTTGAGAAAAAGAGTGAAGGTGTGATTTAATATTTTGCACTTTATTGTGATAGCATCCTATTTTTTTCCCTAATCTCAAAATCTAGCTGTCTTTGTAAATCCTTTCCACATATGATGTAAGCATATGCTTGTAGACACAGATATCAGTGTGTCATTTGAATCTATATAATCAGTTATTGAGCTATTGGTATTAAAATGATAAACCTCAGTGGTGGGATGTGACAGCTTAAATGGCTCTAACACTGAGGACAATGTTTGAAATGGTCCAAAGCCTTCTGTAAACACTATGTTCAGTCTGGTCAATCCATTAAATCTACTTTCTTTTTTTTAATGTTTAACTTGACCGTTCTCTGTGACCCTCCACTGCTTCCGGCTCATTTGTGGTATTTAAATAGGTCGGGCGGGGGTAGGAAGCATCATCCTAAACAGACGGAACATGTCAGAAATTGAAAAATATCTCAACTTGTGCCTTTGGGGAGATGATCTCCCCCGTCCAACAGAATAGGTCATGGTAAACCGTAAAACATTTCCATCCATCAGGCCAAGAGCAGTGGGAGACAAATGTTTAACATTTGAGCTTGGCTGTCTCTACTGTCCAGAGAGCACAGTGCTCCAAGGACCAACAAGATGACCTGTCCAAGGGTAAAAATCCCTCCTAAGACTCGTTGTCACCATGACCTATAGAGATAATGTCTATTTAATGTTCCTCTTGTTCTACTTTTGCAATTTCCTTGTTTCACTTTGCATGTTTCTCATTCATATGACGCACAAATTGACTTTTCCAGACACTGAGGTGGGTGGGCTGATGTGCACAGTCATCCTTCTCTTACACCACAACTTCCTCATACGGCTGTAATACCGCATTTGTGCATACAGTACGTACATGCAATACACTGTGTATGCTACTGAATACAGGCATGCGGTTTCTGATAGCCTTCCTCATGCAATTTGCTTAAACATTTGCTAAAAGATGGTTAAATATTACTCAGCAACAACAGCTGTTTAACTTGTCCACATTTTCATTATGATCAGTAGAACTATGTGTTGACATGCAGTAAGCACACCCAGCAGTTTCAAGTACTGAATTTCCTCTGTTCCTCTGTCTTGCCCTGTCTCTTTGTACTGCAGTAGGTTATGTATTTAGTGAGGCCAGGAGAAACAAGGTTGAGGCCTCAATTCGGCACAATAACAGAATCTATTCCTACCATTTTACAGCATGACACTTCCCTATTTAAAGGCCTTAGAACACAAACAACATTCTCTTCCCTGTTGTCTCTTTTTGGAGGAAATGAGTGAAGAAGGGTTAATGGACATAATCTATGTAACCCCTGGGAATGTTTCTCAAGTGTATGGACGCTTATCATACAAGCTGCAAGTGTGGATTGCGTGTATGTGATGTTTACACTGGGAGAATGTCTAATTGGGTGCAGTGTAAGCCAGTGGGTGAAAGCCTTAATATGCTCAAAAGGTTTGAGGAACATGATGAAATCTGAGTTTCTCCCTCAAGAGCACACAAGTCCCTTTATATTTGAAGAAGTGGAGAAATCATTGTAGCTTGCAGCAAACTTTGCTTCAGCAGGTTACAAAAATAGATAGTTTTTTTCCATGAGTAACTTGTTGGCAGAAAAGGACTTTCCCTTTTAAGCGGTCAGACCTGGGTTTCATTCAGGAGCGATGCCATGTAAGCATGGAGATTTCAAACTGACACGCGCCTTGAGGTTTCACTAAAACACCACATCGATCTTATCACTATATACTAGTCAGATATAAAAAGAGGAACTAATGGTTGTGTAGGATGAGCAGAATCAATTTTTGCAATATACTGTAGCAATAAGCTATTGTATATTACAGTATAGTATGACTACAGATTAAATTAGATTAAGTAACTCAGAATAGGACAGTCAAATTTTAGTTATAAGGATAAAGTGAAACGTAAGCAGCCATTATAGGGTTCAATAGGACACCGCAGTGGGGACACAAAGAGTAAGACAAGATGAGATCAGTCTCTTGTAATAGGCTTTATTAAGATATCAGGCAAACCATGTAAGATATCAAAACATCAGAGACAATTTCTGAACAACTTGGTCCATAGATGGTTTCTGCCAAGTTTGGTGGCAATCTGACCAACAGCGAAGGATGTCAAAAATGTATTTTCCAAAAACCATTATGGTGGAGAGGGATGGTCCCTATGACAAAGCAGGAGAGCATGTCCAGCTGCATATGTCTACCAATTTTGGTGTCAATCAGACTTGCGGTGTGGGAGTTATGGGCTGTAGTGTGGATTGGGTGTATTTATTTGATTATAGCGCCACCATCTGGCCAGTCAGGTTAATCTTTCTTTAATACGCTACGGTCAATATTTATAATTTTGCCAAATGGCATCTATCATGTATCATCTCACAAGAAACAGCACAAATGTTGGAAAATAATAATATTATGATAATACAGCATGAAATCGTGAACCCTTAATTATATTGTACTGCTGACTGGAAGAGTCACAGTAATAAAGAGATTGTTGGTATTAATGGTTCAGCTAGTTGTACATTAGTACAAACCACCTCTCTGAAAACAGCCTAATGTGGATTCCCTGTACTTTAACCTCACTGTCACTGTATCATGAAATATCAAAAAAGAAACAGTACTGTACAGTACAGACCCAATACATCAAAAATGTGTCACTGTTGAAACATTTTGAGCTCTGTGTCACGTCTTTAAAACAAACAAGCTCAAATCATGACATTTCCACCCATGGCACTGAAACTGCTGTTTCACTTTGAGGTCAACAATGCCACCATGTGGTATAAAAATATAAAAAAAAATAACAGACCTTCCAGATATTCAAGTTCAGTATTTTATTTGCAAACATTTCAGTTAAGATGCCTTTCATTATCATGCAAGAAATACAGTATATGTACCATATGTACCACTGATTTAACTCAAAGTGCACTTGGTGAGTTTGCAAGAGAAAGAAAAGTGCTTCAGTACAAGTCAAAATGTGCCTCCAACCATACAGTATTCCCTATATAGGTTAAATTAATGAGATTTCAAAAAATGACTGATATCTCAGTCACATAAGTGATGTTGGACGATCAGTGATGACAAGAATATAATTGAAATGAATGGCAACACTAACATCTAAATAAAAAGCATTTAACAAACACTAATAATTAACATCATTTTATTTCATATATTAAATTTCAGTGAATTTCCTTCGATATAAATGAGCAGAAAAGGACAGACAAACTAAGTACCAAATCTGATTTTAAAAAACAGCCACTGAGAAACTACATCGCCAAGATAAACAGCCACTGAGAATCTAAATCACCAAGATAAACAGCCACTGAGAATCTACATCACCAAGATAGTACATCACATCGCAGAGTTTTACCAGAGCCTAGTCGGCCTGGCTGTGTGGACGATGATCACTACATTTTCAGTCACTTCAGGCGGCTGCTTATTCCACAATCTGAAGAACTCCATTCTGGTCACATGGAGGGGGCAGAGATGGCTAGAAGTGTTAATGAACATGATTAATAATGAGAATATAATCTGTGCTTGACATGTAGACAAAAGAACAAAGATGTTGGTGCAGGAAATGTCTTAATGAGGCAGAGAGCTTACACTGGTGTGAGGAAGAAAGAAAAGGAAAATGAGCGAACTGCATCGGATCGTAACATGTGGCACAGAGGTGGCAAGGTGCAATATGTCACTGAGGTCATTCTGTCCTACAGACCAATACTCACACTTGAGTTGGAAATAGCAGGGCTCGCAGTAGGGTTTCCTGTTTCGGATCCGAACCTGGACTCCTGTCCCTGTTCCTCTAAGACGTCGGCAGCAGCCCACACACTGGGAAGGGGAGAGAGAAGTGAGAAGAGGATCGGAGACTATGTAAGAGAAGTTCCACTGACCCAGAACATGAGACACTGAGTCCAAATCAGTTCACCAGATCCTTCACATTCACCACCAAGCAGAGAATAGCAAAGTGTTTTTGCATATAGAGGCATACCGATTCTATGAGTGGTATTTATTTTGCAACCTCCTGCTCTGTATATGTTAGAGACACGAATACAACTACATCTACTTTTACATCTACATGATAATGATCCCAGGTCAACTAAATCTGGAGTTCCTCTGCAGGTGAGATATTCACAGTGAGCATCTGAAAGCAAAGTAAAAAGTGCGTTAGCTTCCTCCACCACACCAGCCCCATCAAGAAAGAATTGAGACAGGGAGAAAGACCAAAACACCAGACATAACTACCGGGCCAGACTCCTTACAGATTGGTTAGGAGAGGCAGAAGCAAAGACAGGTGTCAACAGAAATGCTCTTGCTGGCGTGCATGTGCTTATTAAGCTTGGTAAGGTTAGATATTAAATATGAAGAGACTCCAGCTGACCAGACTAACCCAGCCATAACCTCTCACCTGGAAACAGGCGAGGTGGAAGCAGAGGCCAAGGGCCTCAATGACCATGGCTGCCCCCCTACCCAGGACACGCTCACACACACAGCAAGTCCTCCTGCCACTGACAAACCTGAGGCAGCACATGTGATAGCGTAAGGCCAAACAAAAATTCACACACAAATATAGGAAGTAACATCCCAGCAGAAACAAATGTAAGCCCTAACTGATTAACAATACAGTACCTGCCAAGTTGCTGAGACCCAGGCAGGGATTGGCCAGCTGACTCATCTCCAGGGATGAAATGACTGGAGGAGTCCATGGACCACGATGCTTGTGTCTGGGACAACCCTGCCCCCATGCTGTAGCGGGGGGAGGAGCTCCTACTTGGGAGAGAGTAACCAGCAGCAGCTGACTGTGGACGAGCGTAACTAGCTGCGGTGGTCAAGCCTGGGGACTGATGCAAAGAAGATTGGATGTTGTCCAGAGACTCATACCTGAAGAGGAGAGGCCACAGTTCAGAGAACACTGGTAGCAGTTCCTTTCGAGAGAATGATAACTAGGTCATACATAACAAACATAAGCAAAGATGCTGAAACAAACAGCTGGCCAAGATACAAGGCTGTCCAACTTAGATTTCTGTTTGGACCAGGTACAAAGAAGGACCCACCTCTTCAGGGGAACTCCAATATAGACTGGTTCCTTGTGCATGCTGGCACTGCGCTGGCGTATCCAGCTGTTGTCAGTCAGAAGCTGAGTTCTCTTCTTCATCTCCTCCAAAATCTGCTGCCTTTCTTGCTCTACCTTAGACACACACTGCCCTTTTCTTTTCCTCTGATCACCTGGACCAATCAAACGATGGGGTCAGCCAAGCACAACACCAACACCGACACAGAAGAATAGCATGGTATGGTATGGACTAACCTCTGGTCTGTTTGTGGAGGCCAGCTAGTGCTGGAGTAGACTTGGACTTTGCCCTGTGAGAAAGACAATCAAGGACAGTCCACATTATTCTACAAGAAAAAAAAATCAGAGCCAGGGGCTATTTACTGCATCAGAAGAGCATTTACAAGTAACTATAACACATGGCAATCAGGATTGGTCAGCTATGAGGTGAGTGACACAAGTACGATAAGACCTATAGGGTGTAATTTCCATCAGTGCAGTGCAGAACAGGGCAGTTTCCTACAGACTGAGAATGTAAGCTTTCTAATATAAGCCTGACATCTGTGATCAGCATTTTTTGTGGAAACTTTGAGGTCTGCACCAGATCAGGCTCACTGTCATACTGGGCTCAGGGTGGGGTATGGCCATCACAAGAGGTCAGGACATTATAAAAGCTTTTTAGTTAATTCCCTCTTGTGCAGACCGGTGGGCATTAACAAAACCAGCCGTCAAAATTGACCGGTTGTCATAAAAATCACTTTTACTCTCTAGTTTTGCACGCACTGTCGAAGAACAAACTGACATGCTGGGAACTCCATACCCAAAGCTTGATATAAAGAACTAACTAGGCCCAAGTCATACCAAGTGTGTGAAAAGAAGAGAAAATTGAGCTAAGCTTGTACTGACCTGTGTGCAGTAGACAGTTGGGCAAAGCCACCGGAGCCTTCAGCCCTGAGGTACAGCATTAGCAACAATAAGACGCAGCAAAAGGAGCAGCAAGAGCAGCAGATTCAGCAATAGCAGTGTAGGAAAGACCAACCACACCATGCCAACCATGATTGAAAAAATGAGGGCATGGAATGTCACAAAATTGGTTGAGAAGGATCCCAAATCATACTAAGCATGGTTCAAATCATATTAAGCATGGTTGTGTGTACTGCATGAATCATGGCAGTGCTCAACAGCAAGGACAGAAGCACTTGCACAATGTTAGTGACATTAAAACAAAATGGAGTAAAGGTTTATTTACCAGTCTTCTTTTGTAGTCTTGACATTCTGCTCTCCTTGCTCACTCCTCTGGGGTGCTGACCCTGCCTGTTTCAGCTCTTCTCTGTGGGTGCTCCGCTCTTCTTCTCTGCTTTTGTTTGTCATTCCATTCACAGGGAGCTGGGTACTGGCGGGTCTCACAACACCATTGGTTATCTCACAGGTGGTCTGCTTCAAATAGATGAAATAATTACATCTTCTATAGAAACACTGGAGAGCTCCTTGTCTCCTTGCTGGGCTACTCCAGCTAAGTTAGCTGGTGTACTGTGGCAGCAAACAATGCTTCCCTTTTTTGACTTAACCACACTCTCTCTCTCTCACACACACACACACACACTCATAATGCCATTCCTTATAGCGGGATGGTTGCCAGGCTGTTGTAACAATTCTGATGTCAATTTCCAAGTCAGCAAATCTATTAGCCTTCTTCCCAACTTACTGTACAGTAAAGATTTCTATTTTGTTGTAAATTAAAAAAATAAAAGCAGGTTCCTCGGACAAGATTTTCTCAGACAATGGACCCAAGCTCAATGCATATGCACTGTGGAGTAATTGTTATATTCTCCATTGTGAACTTACAGGGAAATAAATATGATATTCATAAAGTATGGTGCCTTGGATAGAAACAGCTATGATTAAAACTGTGGCTGCGGCTTGGATTAGACTGCACAAACAGCACAACCTTACCTCTGGCTTTCTGTGCTCCTCCCCCATTGCAGCTTGTTGTGCCCTCTGCCACTCTGCCTCCAGCCTCTCCTGATCCCGCTGGTATTGCTCCTGAAAAAAAAAGAGTTTAAATTCACAACACAAGACAAGACTGTGACACTGCCCTCTCCAGGATAACAGAGTATTTTCCTTCCTAGTGCTGGGAAATGTCTTGACCTGTAGGAGGCGCTCCTGTTCCTCCTGCCACTTCTCCTGGCGTCTGCGCTCCTCTTCATGGTCCCAAGACCAGCTGGATGAGGAGGGGCTGAGGGATGGCACCTGGAGCTGGTGATGCACAAGTATAGGCTCAAACATGATAACGATGCAATACGCAATCACTTTTACCACACACACACACGCAAGTACACTGGCACATGCACATGTACACAAACACCCTCTGATCCACTGGTAGTGTTCAGCGTTACTTACATCAGATATTGCAGATTCTGAACCTCCTGGATGAAAAAAATAAATGTCAGTGAAGAGAACACTGTAGTTCCTAACGATTATCAAGTGGTCTGTAATCTCACATAGATCTTATACCACACTAAGGCTGGGACACACTAGAAGACTTAATCCATGTTTTGTCTCAGTCATAAATATGCTCACACGATGTGATTATGTAAGGGCTATTAAGGGATATTACACACTTAATGATTTAACTTGGCTAATCCTGCCAAGCTGTCACTTACATCAGAATTTATTACTTACTAATCTCACAGGAACTCACAATCAAATGTGCATTAAAATGCAACGAAGAAAAAAATAAAACAGGATTTGGGTAAAGCCGTGACTTGAGAGGCTGTCAACATGGACTGTACACTCTGCAGCAACTTGAGCTGACAGGGGTTCCCAAAGTTAGTCATTTCAAGGACCTTAAATATGTATGCATTATAAACATTAATGTTTATAAGAATGTTTATAATAACATATTAATGTAACACTTCCACCTCTCTGTAAATTTTGGCTGTCATTCGCTATTAGCAGTCGGGTCGAAAATATCAAACATGTTTCCTTTTATTGCGGGTCGCTCACATCAGTCTGTGAGTCGACTGGGTGGCTAAGATTGAATTTGTGAGTCTCTCAACACTACCAGATGATCTTTGACCATCGGTGTTGACCAAGACTTTGATCAGGTTTCCCCTCTGATTGTCAGGAGGGGCAAGTCTGTGTAAACCGGCCCGGTAATCCGCTAATGTATCCCCAGCACAAGGACATTGCACAGCAAACACTGAAAGACACACAGTTGTGTGGAGAGCAAGCTTGTACGAGCGGAGCATGCCTTATTAGGGAGAGAAAAGGCATTCACATGCTGCTCTAAAAACACAAGTCTGCTTTGTTCAGTAGCTGATGATGCCCCAAAACAAGCAGCAGCTCTAGACTCGAGAATGTAGCATGTTGCTCAAAAGTACAATACCACTTGAGTGTGTATGCATGCACACACAAAGTAAACATTTACCACACAGGTAGACCCATGAGCTGAACCCTGCAGAACCTGAAGAGAAATGTTTTAGAACATACAGAACTCAATAATCATGAAGAATTAACTAATCCAAAATTACTATCCATTAACACACAAACCATCCTATATGACATGGGAGCATCTGTTGCACAGCGCATTACATTACAGCCATCATTACCATTTAGATTTATGGCTGTTGGGTACAGCTGTGCACAGTGTTGCACAAAGAAGGGCAACAAAAAATACCAATCAATGGCTTTTTGATGGAGAAAAATCTAAAACAAAGCTTATTTGTAGAATTATTGCCTATAACAATTTTAAGTGTCACTTTATGTTATATTTAGGCTGCATTCATGTTGATGGTGCATGTTGATGATGACTGATGTTATTGGTGCCAAAGTCAACGTTTTGGTGTCATGGTAACTGCAATAGTTTAATTTTATCTCCACTCTTTTTCACCAGCAATTTATCACTTCTGCGTCTTCCCCACTGATGCCCTTCCACTATTCCCTTTTGAGCTTTACAATTACCAACAAGCCAAGCACCAGCCACCGGAAGCCACCGCTTCTGCAAGGAGCCCAAGTTCAACCTGGAGTTTACCTTTCCGTTTAAAAAACTCTGCTCTCCTTTTCTGATTTTTCTTGATAATATGTTTATAATCTACATAAAGAGGAAAGAACTGTAAGGTGAGCATCGAGAGATGTACAATATACTGCAGAAAAAGAGTTGTTACACTTTTAAGAGATGTTTGAGCTGTGTTTTAATCTACAGTACTGCTATATCAGAGTTGTGCCTGCTATTACCTTTACTCCTGGACATCCTGGAGTTGTCAGCAAAATCTCCACTCATGCCCTTACAGTCCAGACCCTGGGAATGTGAAAGAACACAGTTTCATCTGATCAGCAGCACTTCTTAACTTGAAGAATCAGGGCTTTTAATTACATCTATTATGAACAAAATTGAGTAAAACATCTTGTTGCTCACGTTGACTGCCTGCCCATTGAATTTGGACGGTATCATGGCTGTGACTTCTGCAGAGGAAGCATTGTTGGCATGGTGATCAGGACAACCTATCAGCATGGGTGCTGCAGCAGTCAGATTGAGGGTCTTCCTGCTCTGACATGGCAGGTTGTGATGACTCCCACCACTGTTGCTCCAGTCTAGTGACAACAACCGTCAGAAATAAGGCCACATGGCAAACTGATGCCTCCGCTGCTACAGGAGTTTACCATTTGTGACCAAATGTATCACAGACAAAGAGTGCATAACTTCAGGAGGTGGTGAGAGACAAAAAGCTCTCATTATTGGCCCTGGTTCATTGTCTTACCCTTGTTGCCATAGCGCCGAATGTCCATGGTAAGGCTTCCATTTTGCAGTGCGGATGTCATGGTATTCTTCCACTGGTCGTAGCTCATGTGTGTCACTGCAATCCCATCAACAGCCACAATCTCATCATCCATACACAGCTGGCAAAGTTCTGCTGGACTCCCTGACAGCGGAGAGGCAAGTGCGCCAAGACAAGGAAGAAAGAGTTAAGGGTAAGGACAGCAAAAGATAAAAAGGTCCGAACTTGAGGAATGGGTTGTTTGACACAGATTGAGGAATAAGCTGCAGAGTTGAGGACTAGGTTGCTGCTCACAAGTTTAGAACTAGGTCAGTAAGTCAAAACTGCTTGCAGTGTGAGTAGGTCACACCTCTCACATCGCTCTTCAAATATTCATGATTGTCTTTACACCACTGGCCAAATGATTTGTTTTATATACATAAATTTACATGCTGGAAGCACATTTTATTGAGAATTTCACAATGAGTATTTCCCTGTTCATGTAGGTCTATATTATAATCTGTTCTCAAGACACTTTGACGTCTTCCTTCCTTAATTTGCATAAACAACAGGCCTATGACATTCTGTGAGTGTATAAGGAAAGCAGTGAAAGCTTTCAACACGTTTCACCCCATTCTCACATATGGCTGCAGATACAGATGCTTGATCTTAAAAGACACAAAAGCTTGTTTCAGCAGGACCTTTGTGCCTTCACAGCTCTCCACTGCCTCAGTAACATCCTGGACTACCTTTGATATAATAGTTTTTGTATATCTGTAGTGTCAATATGTCTATATGCCGTAAACTGTCAATGTCTTGCATTACTGTATTTTAATCATTTCCAAATACAGGCCATGAGAACAAATCTCCTCTTGGAAGACAATAAAGTTTATATTTATATGAGGGCAACTAACACTACCATCCCCATCACTAACAAGGCCCCGTCTCAGGGTGCAAGGTTTCAAGCAAAGACCTAACAAAATAAATCTACACTCTATGCTATACTATGTCAATAAACCAAAACTCTAATGCAAATGTGTCAAAATTTCAGCAAGCTAGAATTAAATATAGCAAAGTCTTACCTAATTGAACGGATTTGACTCTTGCTCCAGTGGAGTCCCAATGAGTCTGGAAGCCAAAGTCTGGTCTACTGTTAGGTTTAAGACTAAGACTCACTCTCATGTCACTGTGTTGCACCTGAGAAATACACGCACACACACGCGCACACACACACACACACACACACACACACACACACACACCACAGGTAAAGGTGATACCATGTGATCCAATGTCTCATGCTTCCTGGTGGAAACCAGAAACTGTGGTGGAATGCTACAGAAGAATACCAACGGATAAATGTGCAAGCATTAAAATGTTATCAGTTGCTCCACTATATTAAATTCTAAGATTTCTAACATTACAAAGGTTCACAATGGTTTAAGGATATACAGATATACACATAAATCACAAATATTAAACCCACTGGAGAGGATGACAACAAACTACATACCTTTGGGGGGGCAATGACTAGATTAGATGGCACGGACTGGCTTTTGCTGTGGTGGGATTGTAGGCTGGAGTAGGTTTGGGGTAGAAGCTGGGTTTGGGTGTGGGGTTGATAGTGATAGCCATTGGTCTGGCAGGTCAGGCTGAAAGAACTAGCGCATTTCCGTTCCTCCCGCTGTTCTTCACCATTCTGCTTTGCTTCCTGGTCACCACTGTCCTGTCTGACTGAAGCCTGCTGTTGACCCCTCATCTGGGAGGTCGCAACCTGTCTGATGAGGGTTGGTCTGGCAGATTGCAGGGATCCGTCTGTCTCACTATTCAACAGAAGGCCATTGCTGTCATCCACCTATAGATTAACAAAAACAAAGTGTGCTCAAAAGGATAACACACAAGAATGAAGACCTTTGATGCAGATGAGTTCAGTTATACAAGTACTTTCCACTGAACCATTAAAATGTAACCAAGCTCCAATGCCTTCTAAATAAAGCCCTTAATGTTGGAATTGAATTAGCGTAGCCAGCAGAAGAAGGTGAGAGTGAAAATTATGGAGCTTGTAGTGAGTTGACACTAGTCACAATGGTGCAGCAGCATTTCCATTATTAATAGGAAAGGTGATCCGGAAAAACAAAGGTAACACAAGATCTGTGTGCATATCGTACACACACACACACACACACACACACACACACACACACACACACAAACAAAATGCTCTCTACTATGTCCTATTCCAAGGTATTACGTTAACTAGCCTCAGCCTATTTGGCTGACTTATAAGTCCCTACACAACTCCTCATGTTCTACACAGCAAGGCCAAACCTTTAAGTGTCTCAAGCAAGATCAGCTGGTGGAAACTTCTTCCACTTTAAAAAACCTGTACTTCAGAATTTTGCTACTCTGGGGAATCCATTTTCAAAAAATAAACAGATAGTACCTTGAAAGCAAATTTTTTTTTTTTTCATCACGTAAGTGCACAAATTAACAAAAGTGCATTAGTGAGCAAGGGATGAACACAAAAAAGGCTTACAGTATACAGTGTATGCACCTGTGGACCAAGTTTCAAGCTCAAAGTTCTTCCTCACGCAGCACAAGTGCTTTGAGCTTTTGTTCATTTGTTCACTTAAATGGAACATTAATAAACTTACTTTGCATTCAGGGTATTTCCTATCGGTTTATTTTTGGAGTTATCTTTGGGCTACTTTTTCAGACCTTTTCATTTCTATTTTCAAGCAATGACTCATCTCTACGGTTTCTTATCCCTATTCTGCCACCCATCTCCACCACTATAACCTCCTGGAGAATTGTTTTGAGAATTGTTGTATTTGGTGGGATAGTGGAGAGGGGAGGAATATTAAAAAATCTGTCACGTATTATTGGTTACAATTTTTATGCATGCTTACTGGTATGCCATGAAGTAACCACTAAAAACATGCAAATTTCCAGGAAGTAAAAGTAATGGGATTTTGATATAATAATAATTTTGTAAAAAAAAATTGAGTTTCTAAATAGGTGTATATTATGAAAATTATTATATCATGGTTACTTATTTTTCATTGTGAATTTAAGTGTGTTGAGATTAGGCCTGTGCCGATATAACGATTTCATTGCACATTATCTTGGCCAAAATTATCTCAACATACAATAACACTGAAACCTTAAAATCATTACTGTAATATGCTTCAGTTCCTTAAAAACACGTTTTAATGTAAGGCTGTAGAACATATGTAATATATTTATGTAAAATAGTGACTTTTTGCATTTGTTACTCAGCCTCCCAACAAGTTGCTGGTTAATGTGGTGGTCACGGTCACGATAACGGTTATACCACAATATATAGTAATACCGGTTATTGTCCCATCCCTAGTTATTTCAGGTGAACAGAAGGTGAGTGCATGTTGGCTGTACAGGGCCTGTGGCTGTGTGAACTCACATTGCACAGCCTGGGCAGTGAGGACACTCTGGATGGCTTGGTCCCAAAGGGTCTGGCTGTGATGGCAGCAGAGAGACGAGCCGAGCCCTCGGACCTCCGGTAACCCCGGGGAAGGCTGGCCGAGCCGGACCACGACCCAGTTCTGGTCATGTACCTCTGGAAGCTTTGAGCCTGCTGGTCTGTGCCATGCTGCACAGCTTGTCGCCTAGATCTCTGCTGGGCCTCTTCTTCGGACTTATGGCTCTGGGACAAGTCTTTCAGAGCATACACTGTTGGCTGGTTACCAGCACCGGGGTGAACGGTGGGAACTTTAGGATCCATGCAGAATGAGAGTTCCTTGTGAGTCAAATCAGTAACCATAGACGACATGGGGCCATTCATGACAGCTGCTACGGAACCATCGGCTTCGCTTGGCAGTGCAGTTGTGACTGGAGAGGAGATTTGGTGTGTAATAACATTTCCAGGCTGGCCCAATTCAGATATGGGCTGGAGAGGAGCTTGGCTGCCCTGGGCCTTGACTTGGGTCTGAGAGCTGAAAGGACAGTCCAAAGAAGGTGTGGTGACTCCTGCTCCATCTGAGGCCAATGAGGCAGAGTAGGTCTCCTCTCCCAAGGTGGTGGGGTCAGAGGCAGGCATGGCTCCAATGGATCCCTGAGTATAAATTAATTGACACTGGCTAGAGTAAGCACTGTTAGAGTTCAAAAGGTACAAAGTCTGCCTTGTAGCAGCTTGAATGAAACAACATTTGTACACAACACCCATATTTCAAGCTTTTCTGCTCTCATTCATATAGGCGTTTTCACCACATTAATAGCAATTATACTGACGTAAACACTGCCAAAGACACTCATCAAGGTCAGCGCGGTCACAAAGTAAAGCAGAACAGAACTGTATAAGCTTACCTGAGTGTATGGAGCAGTGGGGCTGAAGGGGGCCTCCGTGGCGTAGCTGCGGGCCAGGAGAGCTCGGGTGTGGGGTCGGAGATTAGAGCCAGGTGATTTTGACGCAGCAGTGGTGGAGGAAGAAGAGGGGGCAGGGTTATGGCTGCCTGGTGACTGCTGGTCTCTGGGGAGTTAGCACGTAAGGGAACAGGAGCGATGTAATGGAGGAAGGAGGGGGCATAGAGAAAGATGGTAGGGGGACGGTGTGTCATATTACAAATGACCTCAGTTTACCATATCAGTCAACAGGTATTAACTTACGTCTTAGGTCAGCAGTCTTTCATACACATCTACACACTAGAGCTGAAATTCTAAAAATCGCAATATGAACTTATGCAATTTACAAATTGGAGGGGCTGCAAATTGCAGTTAATTGCTTAAAATAGACTTCTGAAAAAACTGTTTTAGTGCTCCAATACTGGTGAAAACCTTTTATCATAATCAAACTCAGTAAATCCTGCACACTTAAATAAAATCACTTTTCTTTAAACAATTTCAAAGTTCTAAAAAATGTATGACAAGAAAAACTTAATGATATGAACAGCAATTTAAATCGCAATATTCTCTCAAATTATCACAATTAGATTTTTTGTCAATATCTTTCAGCCCTACCACACACTTCAATTAAACACTTGCTAGCTAAAGGGTTTGTGAGTGCTCAGTTTAGGTCTTAGATCACACAGAGTACGATCCTACCTGTTTGACAACCCGCCCTGCGCTCCATTCTCCCCGAAGTAAGTCACAGCCCCATTGGTCATCTGATTAATGACATGCTCACGGTCTTGCGACTTCCTACGGAGGTCAGAGTTGGTGCTCCTGCGACGATTCTTCCACTTCGTCAAATCCTGACACAAATGTATACAAATACAATTATATAATGCACTGTCACATCATTGTCAATACTTCAAGGCTCAAAATGGCATTGAGAAATGCAGCTTCAACAGGTATACTCTGTGAGCAAACCATATGTTCTGACGACTTAAGTTGTCTTGGCTTACATCATGCCACTTAGCTTCACCGTCCTTGGGGCTGGTGCTGCTCTTCTGTGGGTGTCCTTGTCTCCACTGCCTCGCCTTGCCGATGTCCTGGCCCGCATCGAAGGTATTCCTCTCATAAACTTTATACACAGGGTATACCATCGGGATGTCAGTCAGGGATTTGCTCCTGGTTCAGACAGGCAAAAGGCAGGAGATTAAATGTTACAAAAAGAGGATATAGTGAGCCAAAAAATTTGTTTAAAACATGGTGCACATTTATATGCCATGCGAGCGTCAACCTTCTGAGCATCCAGTAGCACAAGTAAAGCATGATGAATTAACTGAAGCATCCCAACACAGCGTGCACACACACGCCATTTTGCATTGCACTGCATGTGCTCTATGCCAGCTTTCAAACACAACATGCATGGCAGCCTTGCCAGACGTATCGTACGCCACAGTATGATAGCTGTAACACAGCACATTCTACATCTAAGCAACAGAATCCTTGACCATGTGAGAGCAGCAGTGGGTGACGTGCCCAAGCAGTACAAATGGCAGTGGGTGTTGTCGTTTGGATAGCACAACAGCCATGACAATATTGCTGCGGGCAACAGAGAATGTCAGACTCGACATTCAAATAACCCACAGCAGCATTTAGCAGCAAGATGGTACATCTGAGCTCTGACATCATTTGAGGAAAGGAACCAAGACTGATTACAAACAATGCTGTGGTTTGTCATATTGCAACTGCCAAGTGTCAGCCCAGAGCATTAAAAGTAGGAGGTATACCAAGTATCCTCAGGCAAAGGGTGTACACAGCTTAATTTTGATGCAGATAAGCTAAACACAATAAGAAAAGCACACAAAGACGAAGCAAAACAAAGCCATTATGGTCAGAGAGCGGTCTCAGACACATTTCTCTACAACCTATGCTCAACTCTTTCTCACTGCTGTATGAGGATAGGAATTTATTTCCTTCTCCTCCAGTGTATATGAGAAGGAAGTCAAGATAGAATTGTGAGGAATATATATATTTAACAAGCCTGGATTTAGCTCAAGAACTTACCAAATCCAGCCAGGGTTGACCTGAGGTGGTCTCCCAGGTCTGACCTGGATTTGACATGGTCTACAGAACCAAAAAAACAGACACGAGGACTGATGAAGGCCATAATTCATCTAAACATAAGGCACTGGTTTCGAAGACAAGAAAAACTCACAGCATAGTAATAAGTAATGAAGCTCAGGCATAAAAAAGGGGCTACACTAAAACTGTATTATCTAGAGGAGCAGGTGTTATATAAAATAGCTCTACTGTAAATTCCCTATAAAACTATAGACAATAAACTCAGAAGATTTTAGCAAGAAAGAAAAATCTGAGTGTATTTAATGCAGAAAAGCCACATACTGTACAATATTTCAGTCACTTTATTGACCCATTATTACATTAGTTTGTTTTCTACATTAAAACACATACTCGCATTACAAAACATACTCGCACTGCAAAACACTAGTGCCAAAAGCGGCATTATAAATAGCGTGATTCTGTTATGGCCATGAAGATATGACACACCGCATGAGTCATTTGTTTGACCATTGTATAAAACGATGACTCATGACTCAGCAAGACACTGCCATGAGTGCCATCACATCATCAGCACTCTATAAAAAGGTGCCTAAGTAAATGCCAGATAATACAACATGCAGTACTTAGGGAAAATCCCTTTCTGATAAAGTTTAATAAACAGAAATCCAAAGGCAAATTTCACTTCCCTGATCATTTCATAAAAACTAATTTCATAAACACAGGCAACATTTGCATATCTTAACCAAAGTTATGTAGTTTGCTGATGCATGAGATAGACTTGCAAATAAAAAAAGAACTGGTGCTCTTTGCCAACAGTGGATAAGGGAGGGGGATGGGTGGGGGGAAGAAGGAGTCAGTGTTTAGGGTGGAGAAGCATGGCGCCCAAGAGCTTATAGGCAGTATGTGTGTACTGTGCATGTGTGTGTGTGTTAGGTTTGGGTAGTGGGGAATGGAGTGCATGTCCGGGGTCAGAGAGGGATTCTTAGAGGTGGTTTTGAGGCTCTTGAGATGTAGGAGAGATGTTCTGTGCAGCAGCAGATGTGACGAGCCAGGAAATGATGTCAAAATCAAACCCATCCTCAGAAGAACCTAAAGCTTTATGGCTACGGTCAAAGGAAAACAAGAAAGGAAGAAAAAGTGAATGAAATAAATAAAAAATGAGTTGTCCAAGGACAAGAAGAGGAATTTGAGCACTATAACAACTCATGCGAAGCTATGATATTTAGTTGCAATTTTGGTATACTCAATGATTATGTTGTCTCTCTAATCCTAGCTTGCTGGGGCAGTTAAGCTGATCAGTAAGCTAATATCTAAAGCCATAACGAAGAATACAAACCAATAAAAGACATGGAACCAGATGCCATCATGTTATATAGCAGATTATTGCAGTTCCAGACCGGTGAGTTCCAGCACAAATCCTGAGCGTTGTATAAATGTGTGGGCTTTAGTGTTATGTTGCATTGAAGTAAATAAGTCAGTACACGGCTGGGTTCACAGACTGGAATCTGTGTTTTGCTACCTTGGACAACTAAAGTTACCAAGAATACTTGCTGTCCTCAAGCAATGCTATACAACTGTGCAGAAATGCAAACATTAGAGTGAGAACTATACTACAGTTTCAGCCTTGCCTTGTATTAGGTGAAGTAGATCTGCTTTCACACTTCCATTGTCAGCACGGCCTTGCATAGCAGACTACTGATATTAACAGTCAACAGACCTTAAGCCTTGCATTTTACGGTACCAGGGTCTCCTCTGGGAGCCAAGGTAGATCCTGCGGACACGAATCTCCTCCTCAGGCGTCCAGTATCGGGGCAAGAAGCGGTCATAGTTGGGGTTGGTGGATGTCTGGTGAAGGGTCTGCTGCACTCTCCGGGCATACAAGTCATCTAGGACAGGGTCCGCCTCAGTGTAATCATCTTCAGAGTCTTCCTCACACAGAGCTCGCAGGAAAAGCTCTTCATCAGTGGCGTGCTCAGGGGGAGATAAGGCGAGGTGGGGTGGAGGGGAGAAGGGGGCACCTGCATTGCTGCAGCAAAGAGTGGTATACCCATGTCTGTATTTATTCAGGGCACATGGTGTTCCACCACACAGGCATCACTTTTGGATACGATAGTATCACCGATTCTCTATGCATGTTATCTCCTGTAGCACAAGCTTGTCTGGCCCAAATCATTCAAAAGGCAGTACTGTAACTGACGATTAAAGCATAGGGGCAAATTCACTGCTGAACATTTGTAGAGCCCAGTATAGAAACAGGGTGAAGTAGTAGTTAGTAGAGCCAGGCACAGCACTGACATCCACAGAGGAAGAGCCTTTTACACACCAGCTCCATGCTCAAGTGCTTGTTAGCAGGATCAGAAGGGAACTATTCGTCAAGACAGTGGCATGCTAAATCAAATATTGTCTGTCATCATCTGCAGACAAACAATGGCTAAACAGTGTTATTGTCGTTAGGTGAGCACTTATCTGACCTGGGAGTGATAAAGGCCCGTCTGGTTGAAGTATAGATCATTGCTTGGGCGGCACAGCATTCATTGTCATTATGGTGACTAGAGACTAACTGGAGACCGTTCTTGGCAGGAGAAAGCTGACCCGGAGTGCAAGAGACCAGTTGATATTCACTGAGCACTATTACTATTTAAGTTGAAAATCATTAACTGCAGACATCAATAACACGCCAAAGTCAGGCTGCTATAGTAGTCCTAGTGTGCCACACAAAAACTTTGTAGCCCCCATTTTGATGAGCAGAGGTGATTTTTTTTTTCTTTTCATCATGCTGTCAACATAAACATACAGCTGGTACAGATTGGCTTATAACAAGCTGCTGTCTTCCATACTACCAAGCAAGTGGTCAAAAAACATGACAAATATTGGGCTGTGCATTTTCTGTCATTTTAATGTCCCAATGGAAGATAATCCCAAAGGAATTTTGGGGGAACATTGGCACAGAAATATATTTTTACACCCTTGGTGACACGTATGGGGACCAAGAGTGGTGCTTGTCCATTACATGTGATGGGTGCGTGCCTGAATGCTAGAGCCTGTCCCTCAGAATAGGGTTTGTTGCGAGAAAATAAGCTGATGAGCTTAAGAAACTCAAAACAGACTGAAGGAAAGCACAGCGGTCACAAACTGATTTTACCACGGTGACGTTTGCTCCAAAATGAGTTTCAACGGAGACCTCATGACCCATCATATCTAGGTTAGACGTCACTAATATCTAATGAATACTGAACCTGAATCTCACTTCACTACAGTATCAATTTGTTCAAATCCCACATGAAAAAAAAAAGGTAAGCACATTTTTAAAATCTTTTAATTTGCACACTTAATGGTAAAAAGTATTAAAAAAAATCAAATCTAATGCAAGAAAACCAGAAAAATGGGGAAATGGCAAAATGTGAAATGGAATTTATGGTAAAAAATAAAAATGATTTCAGACGGCCCTTCAAATCGCTGACAAGTCAGCTATAGACAAGATAAGTGAGTTAGCAGCAGCATGTGAAGTGTCTGTAGTTAACAAATAGCAGTACCTGGTGAGCGGACTGCCCCTTCCAATCTCATCCCGTCCTTGTTTCCTCCGCCGGAGCATCGGTGGGACATAGCCTTTGTTTTGCTGTGTGGCCTCCATCCTGAATCCCTGCTCCGCTTCTGTGTCACTCTCACAACCTGGAGACCGCACAGGCACATGGAGGTAGACACATGGGAAGTGAGCAAAAGAAGAGAACAACTAGGGAAATTAAAACAGCAATAAAAGCAAATGAAAAAGCAAAATGACATAAAATTGGGAATGCATTATGGTTAGAAAAGAAGTAAGTAAAAAGCCCAAATCACAGAACAGAGATGAACCTTCACTGGGTTACTGAGTCTTCACACGGCCCAGCTTTTCGGGAGCACTGCACCCGGCGTCTCACTCACTCCCAGCACACACAATTTATCACCACTGTGTGGAAGTTGCCAGAATCTCTCACTTACGTTTACCGACCACAAGCATGACAGGGTTGCAGAGAAATGAAACATTCAGATGGAGGGATCGGAGGCATTCAGAATGCTGCTGATAAAATGAAGTTAAGCTGAATAGACATCATACGAGTGCATACAGAAAGGTAAAAATTAATTTGTGACATTTTCATACAAATTTCCATTGTTTTCTTCTCTGATACTGCTACTCTACTGAGTAATGCCATAATAGTGATTCAACCTATACCCAGGTCATGAAAGCTTTTAGATGAACTGCTCTACACACACAGTGGCAGGTAAGTCTAATGTGTGTTTAGAACAGGTGGGCGTATAGAAAGTAATGTTTTTTATGTTGCTAGAAGCAGCAACAGCGTCTTGTTTGGAATAAAGTGATGATTAGCAGGAGCAGCGATAGCCACCTTAGCTGAACAGACAAACACAAGACAGATGTTCAAACTTGATCAGCAGAAAAGAAAAGGCACAGCATTGCTACATTAACAAGTGATCTTTGAGAAGTGCAGTGCAAACACACCACAGCAATGACTGCTTATCACCAAAACAAGTCGACAAAATTTTCTAAAATTGAATTCAAAAACATGTATCTTGCAGATTACAACTTTAAGAATGTTGTATGCTCTGGTGTGCACACATGACAGACTGTGCAGAATGGATGGAGAATATAAAGGAGATTTACATTCACTGTAGGTGCGGAGGGCCCGGGAGTCCAGAGAGTCGACGCTGTCCACAGAGTCTCCTCTCCTGTAGCCAAGTCTCACGCGCTGCAAATCCTCTCTCTCTGGGTAGCAACACTGTCTGTATCCGCTTTCTTTCACAAACACACCACTGCCATCATCTAGAGCCTGGAGGTAGAGGAGGCAGGGTTAATATAGGTGAGAAAAAAACAAAACAAAACAAAAAAAAAAAAAGAACAGGAAAAAAACCATGTAGAGAGCCTGGAAGACACGCCAACCTTGGAC
>OMOV01006981.1:1174-15162 GCA_900312565.1 Beryx splendens
TGGTAAAGGGAACACACACACACACACACACACACACACACACGGAGATGACGGGTCACAACCTCCCACTACGAAACGCACATCTGTCACTTTGAACTCTGACCTCTTCATGAGGCCACAGAGGCGTCCCGTCTCTTGTTTTTCTAATCCATATTCTACTTTCCCCCCTGCTGAAGCCTATTACTCTGCTGCTGCAGCAACCTAATTAATACGTTGCATCTTATCTTGTCTTACATTGGTCGAAACATGTAGGCCACTGCTGAAATGACTTCGAAAATTGATTGGTTGATTGACCGATTGATTATCTTTGAATGGAAAAGGATGACAATAGCACTTAAGACACTAGGCTGAGGTCACTTACTTTCTTATCTCCAATGGGTTCTGGATTTCGCAACCTGCACATCCCAAAAGTCACATCTCATGCAAGAAAAGCTAAAGGATGTTTAAGTTTAAATTCCCTTCTATGCATAACCTGGGTCAGAAATGACCTGGCTGTTTTGATATATTATGTTTGCATTCAATGAGTTTTGTAATTTAATATTCAAGGAATTCCTCAACTATTTTGTTTTCATGTCCACAGATTGTTGTTTGCATTTCTACTTTGCTCTTTTTGAGTAAAATGAGTTTTTGCATGATCACCCCAAGTTTCCATAACATGGGTCAAAAATAACCATTGAATCTAATGCATTGCACCAGTAAAGGTAAGCTAACTGGGTGTTTCTTTGCTGTTTCTTTTAAATCAATATATTTCATCATAAAATATCTTGTTCTTAATGTTCACAAATACTTATTTTATTACTTTTTGAGTAACAATAGTTTTTGCATTACAGCCCCACATGACGCCCACACATTCTCTGTGGAATTTGATAGGGAGCTTTGATCTTCATCAGTTTCCCCAGCAATTTTCTATGAGCAACACTTTATGGCAATTTCAGCACGTTACATAACTAAGCTATATTTTACATTTGTGATTTGTGATGTGTGCGGTTACATAATATCTGAACATCCCTTATTATACAGTAGATGTAGATGCTGACTGAGGACCAGATACCAGATCTAGCGGTATTTAGACATAGATATTGCTCTCCTAGTTTTCCTGATTCAGAGTGAAATCTCTGCTGCTGCTGACCTGGATCACGCAGAGGGACAGGCTGGAGTGGTGGGCCTGGACGCCACGCTCTGCTAGATGAACGGAGAGAGAGAGAGGACTCTTCTGATGAGCCTTCTGAAGAGGGAAGTCAGAATCAGTCTAATAGAGTTTAAAATGGTTTTGTAGGAGGGTTTTATTTTATTGCTCAAATGCTCCAGTTTCGAAAGGGCGGAGAGCAGCAACAGCAGAGCATAAACAAAGAGGAACTCAGGGCCTCTATTGGTTTGACACTCCTTGCTGGTGGAAAACAGCTGGGACGTCTCTATGTGGGAGGTTTTTAAATCCTTATATTATGGAAATGATTTAATAGCATAAAATGCGCTGTGAAGTTAAATAAACGTATTTCAAACATCACAACCTTCTTGTGTGATCCGAATTACAGTTCAAATAATTAGTTTTAATTGAGTAACATGCCTTTATTAAAGGAAATCACACTGTTGTGAGTACGGGTCATTTCTTTCACAGGTTATGTATTATGGGTTAGAATAGATTATGTTGGCCATTTGAATAGTCTACAATTTATTTTCCAAATATGTTTCTTCTAATAATAGGAGGCACAGTGGGTGACATAAACAGAATATTACAAGTGTTTGCATGCGGCGCCATCTAGTGGTCGGTGACAACCATGATGTTTATCCAGATACTTTCATTCCAAGCAATGAGTTTACAAGTTACAGCCTCAGAAGTGATTCTTCCTGGTGAACCTGCAAAGTCTGAGATGGTAATATTTTTTAAAGGGATGATTATAAACATAACCCTAATCTTAATCTTAACCGTAACCTCTCTGGAGACTTTATGTTGATACTAACACCCAAAGTAACGGCCTATGCTTTTCTTCTGGACGCTACAGTCAACCTCACCCACAAAGATCAATATTACAGTTGACAAAGCTGTTTGTTTAGCTTGCTGTGATTTGGTTTTCTTATCTTCTTCTCAGGAATTAATGACTTCATCCGGTAGCAAACCCTGAGCATTACAGCTCGGTAAAATGTAATTAATTACAGTGTGGACACCATGACAAACATTTGCAGTAAATTAGCTTTATTATTAGACATGTCATGATAATTACAAGTGACACTGAAAGGCAAGTGCTTATATTAAACTTGAAAAAATAAAGCATCTGTTGAAATATAATATTAGCACATACACATGTAGGCTCACAGAACAACATACATTATCTTGACAATTTCACTCCCAACTCACATTTCAAACCCACAGAGTGAAGGAGAGAATGAAAGAGAGCAAACCAGTAATGCAGCAGGCAGGCAGACAGACAGATAGGCAGTCAGACAGGCAGGCAGGCAGGCAGACAGACAAACAGACAGACAGGCAGGCAGACAGACAGACAGACAGACAGACAGACAGACAGACAGGCGACTCGCTCATATCTCATGGCTGCCAAACCTTTGTCTTGTTACCAACCTCTCTCCTCACTCTCTGAACACCACATTAACATTAAAGCTGCACCCAGTGATGCAAAGTCCCACACTTCTTCACCGGCAGTGTCTTAAAAATTGATTTAAATATATTTCAAACAGGGGTCTGACCCACTGTGGGTGCTTGTGCATTATCAAAGGGCTGAAAGGACAATAAAATTTGACTTGGGTCTGCTTGAGGATGCCGTCTCGTCGGTTAATATTATATTTCTTCCGTGCTTTTTCAGAAACACAAAATTCACTTTCTTATCATTCCTGAGAGCTGCCTTGTGTGTTTTGGGGAGGATGTCATCACATCACTGAGACGATGTTAAATCTCACATTAAAGTCACGTCCTGGGACTCTTCATATTCACATACAGGTCACTCTTCACACTAATCTGGTTCACACAGTAACAGATATGGAGTGGAAACAGACGGTTTCACTTACAAACTGAGCAAAGTCGCCCTGGACTGCAGACTGCAGTGATCAGCTTCCCCTCCCTAACCACAACCTTTGGGGTTCATAACGAAGAGGCAACAGCGACCCACCCCATATCAGCATCTGAGTGCCACTCTATTGTAAATTAGCATAAATGTCGTAGTCCACTCATTACAAGCAAGGCCTCTTTAGGACTCACACATATACAAGTACGCATGCACACACACTGTAGTCACATACGATACTTCCTTCATTTAACCACGAGCGGACAGAAATGTCGACACTCTTCCTTCAGATTGATACAAACATAAACCTCAAAGACTTGAGGACATAAGATAACATCGATACCGTCATTACCTGAGGTTATAGTACAAAAGGAACTAAAGGACATGTACGCTTAGTAACATTTAAGACTGAGAGGAGCGTGGGTCCAAAAAAAAAAACAAAAAAAATGTATATATATATATACTAAATATAATATAAACTAAGACACATTTACACCACAATGGCACTCTAAAAGCTGAACATTGAAATGTATTAAATAATTAAAGATGATAAAATTACATTATGTTAAGTTACATTAAGACATTAAAATTGTTAATTAGAAAACGACTGGATACTTAGGCTACTTTATCTATCTGTTATTGTATTGCCAGTTCTAGCAGTGTTAACGAACCTGCTGCCTGCCACACAGAGTCTCCACTTCAGGAACAACCTGCTTGAGTCCAAACAGTATTTGAAATACCATTAATGGGCAGCATTTGCAGATTTTGGGGGGGGGATCCCGTTGCTTTTCAACAAGAACAGCTCAATAACTTCAAAGATTTTACATTCGACCCAGATCTGCTTGGGAATGCCGTCTCACCCATTAACAGGAAACGTCCCCAACTTAGTCCACCTGAACATCTTTCCTCTGCGGCCTTTCTCCAAGAAACACGGTGGATCCCGTTCACCATACAGGCTGAAGGAACGATGAAGACCTGTTGTTCCTCTGTAGAGTTACAGCCTGCATGACCATCTTCCTCGACCAGCTTTAACAGGCTGGCTGTTCCTTAACCCTTGTATTTACACAGCCATAGTGACAGTCGTGCTGCTGTAAGCATCAGGTGTGGAGGACTTACTGTATGTTCAAGAATCCACAATAAGATGACAGATGCAGGGCGAGAGACTGCAGCACTTGTGTATACATCAATAATATCACAGCTTATTTGCTAATGTTGGCAGAGAAGAAAGGTCTCGGGTGTGATGTGGTTCGTTTAAGACGTTGATGAATGGGATAATAGAGAACAACGTGGAAATACAAAATTCACTATTCCCTCCTCCATTTCTTCTTCTTAGCATTTCTCTTCTGTGTACTTGCACATGTCTCCATTATGCCGTCTTCTTGCATCAGTCTTCAAACTGTCCGCGACTTTTCCTCTGAGACATATTTCCTGGCTTAATGTCTTTCAACGCAGACTTCATGTATTCCATGCAGTCTGACGCTCCGGGTGAAACCTACTACCTCTTTATGAAAATGGCTAAAGTGACTTTTCAGGCTCTAAGGTTACTTGGGAAATCTCTACGGCAGAACCACTTGTATCTGTTGCAGAGTGAGTAGATACACACCTGTAGACCTGCTAGCGGGCTCTTGTTCCAGGTGAGCAGTTCCTCTGTGTTCTCCTCGATGTATTTCTAACATTCAGACAGGATCGGCTTCTATTCACTTGGCATGGCGGCTCTTGGGTTGAGCCCCGGGGCTGGAAGGGGAGCCAACATGTCTCCTGTGGCTCCTCCAGCGTTGGCGCAGTACGAAGTCGTAATTGGCCGAGGTGCACATGGCGTAGAATACGTTGGCTTTGTCGGGGATCTGGAGCTCTGGGGCAGAAAGAGGAATGCTGATTAAAAAGGAAAAACCCAGCCACAGATACTCGTTAGGTATCGTCAATCTGTGAGGCTCAGCGCATTCCAGGAGCTACTTTGTGATCAAGTGTTGTAATTTACTTTTGTTAATTCACCTTTTCCATTGTTGAGCACTTGGCTGAGGCTGAAGTCATGGCAGCTGACCATCTCCATGTTGTGTTTCTCCAGAGCTCTCTGAATCACATGGGGTGTGTGGTCTTGGCTGGTCAGCTGGGGAGCAGACAGAGGAGCAGGTACGCAAACAGTCAATACTTTATCTCTATATTCTCTGTATATTTCTAAATAGGTTTTTGAGATGCACTCATCACTGGAGATATGTAATGTTCTATTAGTCTGATTTTTAAATTGTCTCATTTCCCAGAGAGAGTCAACAGGCTGTTTTTCAACCTGTGACAGTTACAGTGAGTGCATTTACATTTTCATATACCTGTATTACTGGCACGTTATTCTGATACTTATGACTCCAAGGAAACAGCACTTGGCGCTGTTCGCCAAATCCAACAGTAAACAGGATATGGTGTTTACATGAGCCAACTCATAATATCCAGAATATAAACAGAATATTATTGCATTGTTGCATGTAAAAGCATTAATGTTGAGCATCTCTCTCTGCACCAGTTTTTGTTTACATTTTGTGAAGTAATGCGTCCACTTTGTTGTACTGTATCTACATCCTCAATTCAAACTACTATAGGCTACGGGCAGAGGTGGAAGGTAAAGTCTTAAAAGGGAAAGGACACTTTAAACTCTCTTTTTTCAGCTGGTTCATGAATCTTATAATCTGGATTTTATGTGAAAACCCCCGCACCACCAATCTCCACACCACCAAAACAGCGTCACTCAAATAAAGTCATTTCAGTCGTTAGTTGGTGGTACGAAACCAATTAACGACTGAAATGACTTTATTTGAGTGACGCTGTTTTGGTGGTGTGGAGATTTTGAAGAGTAAAAGAAGTGTGAGGAGGTTACAAAAACTCCTGACTTCCGTTTTCCTTACCAGTATGCTCTTGTAGACATTGCCATTGTTGCCACACTCCACACTGACCCTGATGATGCAAGAGTCAGCAACCTGCTTGTTGTAGACGGGCAGCAAAGGCTGAAGAGAGCAGGTGGAAGACGACGACTCGGGGCTCAGGACTAGGGAGGACGAGCTGAGGTCCGGATGGGAGGAGCTACAGGAGGAGTTCGACAGACTGGGGGAGGAGGAGGACGTGGAGGCAGAGGAGAAGTCCTCGGCTACGTTGTGAAGAGACCCGGAGAGAGACTGAGGGGAGAGCAGAGAGGGACAAATACAATCATCATGCTCCAATTTCCAGCTAAGTTCCCTCCAGAATATAGCAAATGGCAAACAGCTTGACAATGGCATATTTATACTGTCCAGGGTCTGAGAATAACACCCGGCAAGCAACAAATGCGGATGAAATTTGTCTTTGGCGGATAAATCAATAAGCATCACCCACCACACTGGCCTGGAACTTTTCAAGATGATATTTAAATGCCTCAGCTATTTACAGTCTTTGGTCTTTGTCTGTTTTCAATCTTTGTCCCTGCTGACTACCGTACCCTCTCTGACCATGAACAAATCAAAGCTGGCCCTGCGTCAAACAGGCTGCTCATTGGCTTCCTGTTACGCTGCTCTACACAAAGCTGTAGCATCTAAACTTCTGTGCATCTGCTGACGGGATAGTTAACTAGTCTAATGTTGTTCAAGTGACACGCAGCAGGTGTGAGGTTGCCAAAAACCAAAAATGAAGACTGTCTTTGTTGACAGTCACACATGTGATTCTGTATGTGAAATAGCATTAAAAACAGTTAAAGTGACATATTTCTAAGAAAAGTAAGTATACTAGCCCTTGGCAGGTGAGTCAGAAAGCTAATTTCGGGCGCTGCCTGTGGACATACCTTGAATTTGAGTCTGAGGGGCGAGGGCTGTGGGGTCGACAGGTCCTCCATCTCCGAACTGCTGGAACCAGAGGAGGACACACTGATCTGGTCAGCATGCGTCTTCCTGTTGGAGCTTTCACTAGCTGTTCGCAACCTGTGCACACAGGGACGTTTCAGCTGTTTGCCTTATCAGTGATTAGTGCCTGAAACCCGTTCTTAGAAGGCTGGCATGAGAACCTACTTTCTATTTACAGCCGGTCATTGAAAAGGATCACACCTTTTGTAAACTGTGATTATTAAGCTATCCAAGTTAATAAGGAAGAATGATTTATATCACAGCAGCAGTCATAACAAGCAGCTTGTGGTAAAATGCAGACTTACGAGGTGAGCTTTTTAGTGAGCAGACGATGGCTCCATGAGCAGGGTGAGTTGGGACAGGGGTCCACCGGGGGCTCCAGGTCACGGGACAGCTCATAGCTAGAGGAGACAGTGACAAAAAAAGGAGAGGGTGGACTGAGACTTAGCTGATAACACTACAAAACTGGCTTTAAAACAAATCTATGTTCTTGTCTATCCCACTAGGTTGTCTTCATATTTTACTGTGGCGTCAGTGTGTGTCTCACCTCTCCTGGTCTGTCAGCAGTGTGTGCGCCTGCAGCCAGGCGGTAATGTGAGGGTTAACTGGAAGGCTGTACTGGGAACAGGATGCCTGAAGCTGCCGGATCTGAGAAATAATCTCAAACTCCTGGAATAGAAAGGGAATAAAAACAGAACAGAAGAGTAAAGAACTCGTAACCCTGAAATGGCTGTTAAAGTTGAGGACATTGGAAGCCTTTCTTGAAGACACCACTAGGAGGCGACACCTACCCTTCTGCGCTTCTCAAAGTTGATGAGTCCACCCTTTGGAATGGGAGACAGTAATTATTAGTGTTATATGGCATCGTTAACCTACTTAAGTGCCATAAAAGAACAAACAAAAACAGTGGGTGGGGGTTGTGGGCCGTGCCGCTGCGATGTGTGCTCACCTCCACAGTGTCAGTGAGTGCCGTGTCCAGCATGGTGAGGACAGTCAGGTAGGTGCCCAGGTATGGCACAATACCACTGGTGCAGCTCTGAGGGACAAAGAGGAGGACACAAAATCACGCTACATGTTCATACTTGGCACGCAGACACACACACACACACCATAACCACCACTGCTCGCCCATTAAAACATTGTACTTGAACATCTGGCTCTACATTTTGCCATGTTCTGGGCAGGTTCCATGCACACACCAGGGTTTTCCATACTGATTATATTTTGGCAGCCCACCCACACAAGTTAAAGGTGCAATAATTAAGATTTTTTACTATCCCAATGTACAAAATGGCCATAATACATCTGCAGGGATTTAATAGGGTTGTCGATCAATACCACTGACTCAATGATTACAAGAGCTGAGATTTCTGGCTTTCAAAACTCACTTTCCGGTCTGTACTCTCATTAATTTTTAGAATGAAAAATTGAAATGAAATGAAAACTCCCCACCCATCCACGCCCCACCATCCCTCAACGATGGGGGACGGTGCTATAAGCGAGCGACTGGTGTTGCAAGACATTTTCTATTAACAGCTGCCGCCCAAGCACATTTTTGTTCTTGAATGATTGCAGGAGCTGTGGTGCACTAAACTGGTGTTTAAACCTGGTGCTTCTTGTCGATGGAGTTTAATGTCGTCAAACACTGAAAGCGTGTTAGTGAACTCCAACAACCGTAATTCATAGCACCTATGACGCAGTTTGTGCCAACAGAAACTGACATGACTGAAATGCAGCCTACACTATACACTGAGGAAGTAACCCATTTGTAATCAGCTGTATGTCATACTTCCTCCATAAATCTAGAGATAAACAGATGGCAATGTAATTTAGTTAGCAAGTTAGCCAATACTAGGCTTCTTTACCTTGTAGTTCAGGGAGTGAGAGACTTTAGTGTGTGAACAAAGACAAGATACTGAGCTGAGCACATGACTGAAAAATTGAATGGAGGAATTTTCTGCACACAGCTCCCCCTCACAAGTGAAACTGCCAACCTGTGGGAAACACTGCTGCTCACATGTCAAGTTTTACTGTATATCCTCGCCTATATAATGGGCAATAATAACAGTCATGCGATTTCAAATTCGTAAGCTTTTCCATTGAATGAACAGATGAATGAAGAAGGGGGAACTGGAAATCTGAAGTCTATTTTAGAAGCGCATATCAGCTTTAATGTTACCCAAGTCTCCAGACTCTAGTTAAACTGCATGTGACTTTTAGGGAAGTAGAACCGATGACCAAGCCAGTGAAAAACTTAGACCTCTGCTTTTCATTTTGCGTTGGCTGGCAGGCCGACGGATCCACGTTATTTTGGTGGCCAAACTTGAAAATGTGGAAGCAAAGGTTATTTCCGACTGAATTACATTATTTTGTGTCGGGGGCAGTCTTACCATTTGTTTGGACACAGGGCAGAATCTGGTTGATTTGGGGCCCTGGGTGCCATTGTCCTCTGGGTGACTCCCATCCTGCAGCAGATAAATACAAGAGTCCCATTAGCTTTGATATAAGAGGCCATAACACTAACACCATAAAATTCCTGGGTGAGTCCTGGGTGGTTCGATGACAACGTGCTTAAGACAGTTACATAACTGTTCTTCGTATGGTTGAGATCGTGTTGTTGGGTGTGTGTGAGGGTGTCTCCCTGTTACAGGCTGAGTGACACCTAATTAACATACACTGGGTGTTCCTGTTCACATGTTCATACACATCACACCTACCTGGGTACAGGTTGTTGTGCTGGTTCTACCTACAGGTGTGCGTGTTTGTGTGCATTAGGGGAGTATTATTAATAAAATTAGTAAGGACTCAAATTGCTCACCTGATAGTAGACGAGCCACCTCTATTTGTAAGTCTGTTTGTTTGTATTGGTCATGAACAATGGTGCTTTCATTACTTCATGGAAATGGGCCTGACCATGATAACAGCCATATCACTAAATAAACATTCATATCAATTGTTTTCGATGGGGCAACGGCTCTAGGGACAAAAAAGGAAGAGTGGCGGGTAAACTGCAAAAACGAACACTCAAGGATTTGAGGGAGTTTAGTCCTGTAATTTTAGTTTAAAAATCATGAGTGACATCAGATCAAAACAATTTTGATCTAATGGCAATGCGTGAGTGAATGATTGATTTGAAAGCAATTCGTTTTTCTGTTATTAGATTAGACCTCTATAAGAACCGGGCTCTGTGTGCGCTGCAACAGTAAATACAGTGTGCGCTCGTGCACCAGGCGGTACGGTAGAAGTCACACAAGCATGAGCCAGCTTACGTTGGCGTGTGGTACGTTCACACACCAGGAAGCAGCTCAGTGATTAAGTATTGTGGCAAAGTAAACGTAGTTTGTTCAGCAATTCTCTCAGTTAGAACAACACTGTGCTACCACAGCACGTTGGTGTCAACAGGTGGAGTTTTTAAAGTCAACGTAGTTTCATTCAGCACTCCAGTCATGCACTCCCCTCATCCCACCCCTCCACCCAAGCACTTAGAAAGCACTAGCACACTTGATGAAATAATGAATCCATATTTTTCCTTCATAAATGATGCAGGACCATCAGGCCACACTATACTGGATGTGTCTTAATGTAGCTGGTTACCTCCTCCAGAATCTCTCTGCTGGTTAGCACACAGTTCTCATCAGGGAAGGTCTCGCATAGGTGGTCAAAGCTGGCCATATACTCCCTGAAACAAAACATATCCAGGCTATTAGTTCTCATAGCTGTAGATTCAATATTCATCTTAGGCAAGACTACATAATCCAGTTTGGCAAACTCTTAAGAACCTGCAATGTGCTTCTCACAGCCTACTTTATGTGATTCAATGAGCCAGAAGTGAAATAATTTTGGGAAATCAATTATATAAATGATTTTCTAAATTGCTCCTTCATCCACTCTCTGAACTGTTTTAAAAAAGTCAATATTTGGAGAGTTGGCAAGTCCCACTGCTATTTTTTCCTTTTATGCCCTCAGAAATGTCTTGATGGTGCATTTGACATGATTCTGCTTTAACAGTTCGGAGTAAAAACAAATCAACATCACTGAGTTAAGGCCTAGCAGTGTCTTGGAATCTCCCTCTGACCTGCTGACAGCGGCCCAGGTCTTCTTGAGGCGATAGACCGCGTTGGACTGCAGGGCTGAAAGGATGGCTCTCAGAGAGGAGAAATTCTTCAGCTGTCTGCACTCCTACAGAGAGAAAAGCATGCCAGGTCAAACTCAGCAAGTATCACAAACACATAGATGTCCTGAATGTTTTCCACAGAGGCTACAAGTCCCACACACCATCAAAAGGTTACTTTTCATACAGGCTTGACAGAAGCTATGTCCATATGTGTCACTGATTTATAAACTATTTATATTTTTTCCTGACCTGTGCGATGGCTATCCACCTCTCGATGATGCGCGCTCTGTGGGCGGGGCTAGTGTGTGAAGAGTGAGGTGAGCCTGGGGCAGTGGGGGGGTAGAGGAAGGAAGAGTAGGACATGGGGGAAGAGACAGGAGAGGAGGTAGCGGGGCTGGGCGTGGGCGGGCAGAGCAGCGAAGTGATGACACGGTTGGTGACAGCGTTGAACTGGGAGATGGTGGCTCGGACAGTGGGCGCCAGGTTGCGGTTTTCTTTCTTGTCACGCTGGGACCAGACGCAGCCGAGGCAGTGGAAGGGCACCACTCTGACAAACAGATCCTGCAGGAGGACAGAGGGAGAGGTCATACGACTGAGAGAGGAAGAGCGGTCGAAAGAAATGTTTCAGCAAACATCGACCGCCAGAAACACAGAAATAATGTTTTTGTTGACACCTACAGCATCCAGTCTGGTCAGCTGCTCTGCGACTTCCTTCACAGGAAAGTCCATAAAGATATATTTGGCCGTCTCTCCTCCTTCCTCCTGATCTCCGTGTTCCTCTTGCTGAGACTCACCATTCTGCTCTGATGCAGAGTGGCTGATTACCGTGCAATCTATCAAACAGACCGAATGATGAATGATAAGCAAACAGAGCACAAACACACACAACACTGCTTTGTTAAAAAAACAACTAACAAGAGGCACTTGAGCTGCCTAATGTCCCGTAATCATCATGATATATTAAACAACCAGCTAGTTAACGCAATAATGAGCAAATATCTCCGTCAACACACTTGTATTCACATAACTAATGGGTGGTATTAATATGAACTCCATATCTTAAAGCATTAAGCAGTTACAGTAGTTTCAAGAAAAAATGTTTTCCTCTCATTAATATGCAAATTTATGCAGCAAGGTGCTACAAAATCTAACCAGATCATCTACTCTACAGGCAGAACCTGTGGGGCAAGTATGAAATTTTTATTATGTATTGTGAATGTGTGTATGCACAGACAGAAATATCATGGCACGCCACCATGATGACTTAATGTCCCACATACCACATATCATAGTGGCGGGACATAACAAACAAATTAATAAATAAACCTGCATCCCATCTTGCTGTACCTTGTTCCTGGAGCCTCTTGAGCAGGCTCTCTGCAATCTGGGCCAGGCGTCTGAAGCAGAGCCGGTGTCGCAGGTGGACACACAGCAGCCGGAGGGCCTGGTACTGAGGGGGCACGTCAAAGTCCTCGCTGTATTCCTCCAGCCACAGCCGGATCACAGGGGGGAGGGTACTGAGGAGGATGGGTAGGAAGATTAATAAGCATTAATGAAAGTGGATGAGAAATGCCCTGTGTGTTTAAAACCTTTATTTATCCAGGCTGGTCCCGCTGAGATCAAGGAACTCGTTTACAAAGGGAGACCTGGTCAAGACAGCAGCAGCACAATTTGTGGCAGACATATATATATTTAAAAAAATAATCTCAAGTAAGAGTGAAAGGAAGTAAAGGAGACAGGGAGAGAGACAGAGAGAGACAGAAAGAGAGAGATAGGGAGTGAAAAGAACGTGTGGCACACTAAACAAAGCCACTGTTTCTTCTCGCTCTGCTGCATCCTATATCAGAACTCACTTTGACCTCATAGCAAAGCCAAATAAATTTGTATGAACTGAATAGTGACTGCACTCTCACCTCCGTGGGCAGACATTGTTATCCAGGTTGGCGATCGAGTCGTCTCTATGGAAAGGGAGAAAAAAACAAAATCATCCATCTCCTGAAAAACATTAAAAGTGAACGCTAAGTTAAGGAGGTAACAACACATAGGGGGGCAGCATGATGGCCCAGCAGTGAGAGACCCTCCTGTAACAGGAAGGTCCCAGGGTCAAACCTCCCTGCACACAACTGTCCATCCTGCGGAAACGTCCTTGTGCAGGACACTGAACCCCTACCAGCTGCAGGGACTGTGACCGTCCTATGGCGAGGCGCAGGCTAAGGGACACACCTCTACCTCAGGGATCAATAGAAGATCATAATAAAATATTTATAGTACATAACTCTGGACTCTTCTGCCATGCTGTCTCATTTCTAAGAACCTGGCCTCACAGTCATTCTCTTTACTGCTTCAAAATGCTATACAAAAGAGCAATTTTAAGAAATTTAATAAAGGGGTTTGTGCACAGTGAAAAGTGGTCAATTACATTTGAGTAATAATCAACCCAAGAATGTGAAGGAGGGGAGAAAACAAATAAACCATAGTTTGTTTATAGAGCACGTATCAAAAGAGTTGCAGGTGCTTCTCAAGATAATGACAGTATCAAAAACTTGTATCCTGTATAAAATCCTGTGAGCCAGAGGAGTGAAAACACACTTCCCAGACTGACACCACTTTGAGCTGACAGGAGGTACCCCTTTTCCACCAAAGCAGTTTGGGTGCTGGTTCTGGGCCGGTGCTTTGTTGGAACCGGTTCTTTGCGTTTCCACCGCAAAAGCACCGGCTCCCGGCCAGGAAAACTGGTGCTAGGCTGGAACCAACACTTTGCTGGTCTAGAGCTAAGCACCGCTTACGTCAGGGGGCCGGGGGCCGGGTTATCGTGACCAAAACATAGCACCAAAAAAGACTGTATAGTAGAGCCCTACGCGGGCCTGTTTTCTTAATCCCGCTCCCGGTGGATTTCTGACCATTACCGCCCGCTCCCGCATATAGTTTATTTTTGATCGCCCGCTCCCGCCGTGTGTGTGTTTCACTCCCGCCCGCTCCCGCAGATAGTTTATTTTTGACCGCCCG
>OMOV01007064.1:7257-19535 GCA_900312565.1 Beryx splendens
GTGCCACCTATAGAGCTAATGTTTGTCCTCCTACTTTCTCTAGAAACACGGAATAGTGTTGGGACCCGATCTGAACATCAACGGGGACGTGGTTGAGGCAGAAACTGAGGGGTCGTCCAGTGGGGAGCCCGCCACCCGCCTGGCTCAGGATTCACAGACTCCCCCGACGGAAGGGAACAGCATGCTCGGTAAAACACATTGTGGAAAAAATTGTCAATGCATGCTTTCTTCATGCATAGCTCAGCACAAAACTAGCCGAAGCGGTTCATTCCAAAATGCTATATACAGTGTCCATTCTGGAAACAAAAGGTTACCTCTTTTCTCAATTATTTAAAGAAGACAAATGATTGAATACTCTAAAATGTCACTATTTAGTAAATAAAGGGCTCAAAATAAGAAATTGCAACTAATTTTGAGTAGTGTCAGTTGTTTCACATGCTGGATATCTCCTTTTGGAATGAACTCTTCCGTCCTAATACTGTTCAGTAGTGTTACGCTCCTACAGTGTTTAGACCTGCTGTGATTTGCACTGACCTTAAGCCTTCACGTTGCACATCTTGCGCTCAATCTTTCATTTCACTGACAAAGCCATTTCTTGCCTTCAAAACTGTGTCTTCATTACTAACTTTTTGGCTGTCGTTATTTCCTCTTGCACCATTTTCATTATTTCAACTCATCTCCTACATTTCATTTCCGAACCCAAGTGCACATTGTGTGTATATCAAGGTGTTCTTAGTGTGAAAATGCTGACAGGTATCTACATTGACAGGGTTGAATGACAGGTCTGTGCAGTTTTTGGGGTCTGGAAAGAGATTTATTTGCAGCATAATTTGGCTTGTTTGATTTGGTGTAGTAAATTCAGATCGTAGCAGCTCTATAGACTAGTGATGAGATTTTAATTGAACTATTCCATATACATATTTCCCTCTGAAACTGGCATCAGCATTGTAGTGCTTTGCTTATTGTCGATCAGTAACCTAAATGACACACACCGATTCTCAAACACGGTACAACACCACTGCAGTGATTTCAAGACTAAGAGTTTTAGATTTTGTGAAAGGGTCGGCCTCTCCTCTAACTTTCTGATGCATCTGGGATCAAGGATTTCATTTCGGTGCTCTTCTCTTCGTCCTCCTTTTCCTCTTCTTGTTTTTTGGCTTTTCTTGGCCATCCTCGTTGTTTTCCTTCTCTTTCTTGCGGCTGAATCAGTCTAGAGTGTCCTGCCTCTTCTTGACTTCTGCTGTTGCGCTTTTTGGTCAAGGTTAAAAAGATTACACGTTTGAAAATCATGTATCAAGTCATCATTTTTCGGCCTTTTATCACCGTCTGCTTTTCATGATCTCTCAGGCAGCGTACAAGAGACTCAATTGAGAAGTAGTGGCGAGGAAGAGGTGGATCCAGATCAGCATCAAGAAAGGCTCGAGGAAGCTAAAGAGAGAGACTTGAGCTCTGCTACACCCTGTAATCTCGCTAGTGCTTCCACACTGGAAACATCTAGGGAAGAACAACAGGCACTCCTGCCCACAGTGGAGGGCAGTGTTGGAGAAAGTGGCCTCAGCAATGATATTGACAATAATAATCACTTTCCAATCACAGATGCCAAAAATATAACGATTTGCAGCTCTGAGTTTCAAGAGATTGTAACAAGTCCAGAGGAAAAAGATACAGGGGCAGAAGAGGTTGAGTTGGGAGATGTAGGAGAGACAAGTAAAGTAGAGATAGGAGCTGACAAAGTTAGTATTGGGGATTCAGAAACCTTACTCATCGAGTGTAGTGATGATCTTAGAGAGGCATGTAACAATCTCTCTGAAGAGCAAGTAAACACACCGGAGGAAGTTGAGGGAAGTCAGTCAACTAGAGGCAGCACAGACTCATGTTCACAGGAAGAAGTCGTAGAGAATACTATGAAAGTCAGCTTACCTGACGATTCAACCCCAGCCACATCAAAGACAGAACCTCAACATGAGCCGGAGAACGCAGAAGAGGCAGAGAACGAGGAGTTAGAGGAAATCAACAAATCTCAGCCTCAGGGTGCTGCTGCTGCAGGCAAGAAGAAGAGAAAGAAGAGGAAAGGCAAGAAGAAGAAGGGAGGGACTCAGGAAGATGAAAAGCAGAAAAGTGACGTAAAGGAAAAATGTGTAACGGAGAAGGAAAATGGCAAAACAGAGAAAGCTTTAGAAACAGAGAAAGCTTTAGAAACAGAGAAAGGTTTAGAAACAGAGAAAGATTTAGAGGCGGCTACAAGAGATAATGGTCCTGCAACGGAACCTGCGACTGCCGATTCTCCCGTTGAAACCCTGAAGGAATCAAGGATGGATCAAGTTAAGGATGAGCAGGACAAGCAACATATTTTGCACACCGAGGAAGTAGAAGCAGTGGAATCTGTAACGACTCCCAATACAGAGTCCAACCTCAGTACGACTAATCTTATCAACAACTCCAAAAGTACTGAGAGCACCGATGACCATGATGGAGGATGTACTTCAGATGTAGATAACTCTAAAGATGGAATAGACGTCCCAACTAAGACTGGTGTTGTTCAGGTTGAATCAGAAATTATTGATAGCGCAACGGATGAAGCCGTGTCTGTTAATGAGGTTGAATTAGAATGCACAACTAATAACGCTGAAAACATCTTTGAAACCGCAAGCACTATGGCAACCACTGAGGCTAAATCACAAGATCCAAGCAATGCTGATGCAGCCACGGGCAAATCTGAATCCACAAACAACTCTGAGAGTAAGGAAAACAAGTTGGAGGCCTCATCAAACACTGATATCTTCTATGATTGTCTTGAGAGCTCGCCTGGCTCAGAGGTGCCAGTGGAGTCCAATCAATCCACAACCGTGAACTCAGGCAGCGAAGATGCCGTCACGGTTTCTGTTGGAGGACCTTTGGAGGAAACGGAGACGGTCAAGGATGAGGAGGAGCCAGTAGTAGAGGAGGAACAGAAATCCTCTTCTTGCATTGTCGCTGCTGCCGATCGTGATGATCATGATGGTTCAGAGCCGAGACTAGAAGAGGCAGGAAGGGAGGAGCTGAATGGAGAATTGAGGGAACCTGAAGATTCACTGCAACCTGACAGCTCCTCAATGCCATTTTCAACAGATGGATACAAATGTGACAATGAATCATCAGGGAACTACTGTGATCCATTTGTTGCTGAAAAGAGCTTTTCAGAGACTGTAATCCAAGCTGAACATGATGATGTATCTAGTTGTCCAGTAGAAAGCCAAGATTTGAACACACCACTCACTCAAAACGATGAATCAAATGATGAAGTATCCTTAGAAACAGAAGAGAGCGATACCATCACAATTTTGCAGACAACAGACTCTGCAAAAGAAGCTGGTTCCTTTGTCGAGCAGGACGACCGCAATGGAGAACCGGCCGTTGCAGAAGATCCTGATCATCAAAACAGTCAAGACGAGCAGGAAAGTGCGACATCTCCTTGTCCGATGGAAAAGCAGCAGCACGAATCCAACAAAGACGAGCCAGAGGATAAGAATTCATCTCAACCCCCCCAGCAGGACAGCGCTGAAGAGGACGATGAAGACGAGGAAGGGCAGTCGTTTGACTTCGATGATGTCGATATGGAGGCAGCCGTAGCCGTAAATGTCGCTTTAAAAACGCCGCAGGAAGAAGTTGAGAAGGGAGCGGAAGTTATGTCAGAGGAAGACTACAATGGTAATTCAGTGCCGTCCCAATGTGATACCGAGGCAAATGAAGACACGGGGCCACAGCTGCAAACACAAGAGGAGCCGGTGGAGAGCAATGAAGGGAAGTGTACAGTTGATGAGGGTAGCAAGGTAAACACACAAGATGAGGAGTTGGGTGGTGAGTCTCAGGACGACCCGGCAAGGGATAAAGAGGAATCCACATCTGAAAAGGGGGGAGATGAGTGTGAGGAACAGCAAAACGCAGCGGAGAAAGAGATAGGTGTTGAGTTGGGTGGTGAGTCTCAGGACGACCCAGCAAGGGATAAAGAGGAATCCACATCTGAAAAGGGGGGAGATGAGGGTGAGGAACAGCAAAACACAGCGGAGAAAGAAACAGGTGTTGTAGATGAACCAAAGCACATTTTAGAGGGAGGAGAAGTTGGGAATGGGGGAGAGCTGGGTGTTGTAGAGAGCAACAGGGTTGAGGAAGTAAACCGGGAATTGTCTTTACGGGTGGAGGAGGGAGAACATGCCATTAAGCAAGAGTTGCAGGGTGAAACATTGGTCACTCAAAATCCTGAGGACCAAGCGGGCAGCAACGTAGAGCCACCACTATCGGGGAAAGATTTGAAAAAGAACGGCAAGAAAGGCAAAAGCAAGGGCAAAGAAGAGTGTAAGATGTCTTAGCTTATAGCTTACAAGGTTTGCTCTGCCCTGATGTGTTCTTTTGCTTCAGCTGTTTACACTTTTGTAAGAAAAAAACATATTCAAGTGCAAAGTATTTCATCACTTTTAGACAGCCCAAAGTCACAGGTGTATTTTCCTTTAATTAAACACACAGTCCAAATATCAGCTTTAACTTAGGTCAAACGAGTAGACAAATCTTAATTTGTTGAGAGATGGTAATGTGTGTGAACTGCTAGATAGAGCTAGATTTCACTATTAGGCTTGATGACACGCCAAGGAGATAAAAATGCACTTGATGTATCGGACAGTATATTTATTTTGATATTGATGCACATTTTTCATGCTGCTTGTAATGTTTCATGAGTATTTGTTAACATCGTCTTTGTCGCGCTGCAAGAGCACAGAGCGGTTTTCTTATCCTAAACTGGTTAGGAAATAATCCCTCCAGGAACTCATTTATATGACCATTCATTTCATGATTTATGTTTTCAATCAAGGCAAAACTGTTCATTGAAAATTCTAAGTAACTGATTGTGAATCTTTTTAGTGAAATGGTTTTTACATGTTGTAGCTGATATGTTGTGCTCATGGTTAAAATGAACAATCTTTGAAAAACCTTTCCTGTTTGCAATTACTAGTAGGACTGTTGTTTTATTTAAACAAAGCCAATTTCATACAGGAGCTATAAACTCTCACACTCGCAAAAATATTGTCTGATGTTGAAACGGCATTTTGTTGCACTTAATGGGAAGGATGGTTGTGATGCAACTACAGTTAAATGACCATAAATACCTTGCCATTACCTATTTGAAATGTTGATCTAAATGCATTTTTGTAATGAAATGACTTGTATGACATGCCCATAATTAAAAAAAGAAAAGAAAAAGGTTTCGGCTCTTGGCAAGAAATGTTGCAACAAATTTCTGATCAAGATCAAACTCCATTAATGGCTTCCAGTCTGTTCAGCTCAGCACATTGACACCTAGAGGCTCATGTCTCCTCATTGTGTCATGATGTGTGTGGGTGAAGCCCTGGTGTCTGTGTGCCCTTGCATTGACTTCCTCTCCACAGTTTCTGCATGCTAACTTTCCCCTCACACCACGCTCCATCACTTCCCCACGGATGCCTGCTCTGTTGCATGCATCAAGTGATTAAAACGCCTCCCACCCCGACCCAGCCCCCCTCCCTCCATCTCCCTGGCTCCTCCCACCCCTGGTATGTTAACAACTTTTTTTAAGATGGACTGTAGCAATTATGATTGTTGTTGGTAAAAGAGATGTGGTGCATGATGTACTAGCTGCATTTGTGATATGATATTACCAAGACTGGAATGTCAAATAAGACTGTTATGAGCCATGCAGATACATGAAATGTTGGTTTTTCAAACATCTCTGGTTTATCTTGCAGAGATCCGCCTGAGGAAACTGGTGGATGAGCGCGAAAAAATGATCGAACAGGTGGGTCACTGATGCATACATTATCTCAAACCGTAATATGGCAGTTGAAGATGTTCACCCCCGGCTAAACTGTGTTGTATCAGTAGAAATGTAATTTAAAATCAGAAGCAAATGACAGACAAATGTTCCAGTGGCTATATATACAGCAGGAGATGCAGTATGTACAGTATGAACAAAGCACAGAGACACTGCAGTTTGACTTTTATTGCTGCATGCATGTTTTAGTCTGGATGCTTTTCTTCAGCGTGCAGCTCAGTTCAAATGCTGCAAACCTTATTAGAAGAAGTTTTGTAATTGTTTAGTGAGGAGAGCCAATCAAGACCAAGTCCAGTTGTGATGTGTTGACTGTTAGTATTGCAATAGTCTGCAATAACTTTAAATTTAACCACTGAAACAAAAATTTAACAAGGTCTACATTGAACATCAATGATCATGCATGTAGCCTCCCCTTGGGCCAATCAGTAACGAGTAAAGAAACGTAGCGCCCTCCTAAGGCCAAGTGGTGTATTTTTTAAAATACTGGAACGGAGCAATGGCATGCTTCTCTGAAGTTTTGTCAAAATCCAATCAGTGGTGTCCGAGATATTGTGTGTGACAGACGGACTTCCATAGTCGCTCCCCCGATTTCATTGTGCGGGACAAAAACCTGAATTCCTATAGCAGAGCCATTAAAATGTAGCATTACGATATATTCTGTTCCCAATGAGGACAATGATGTTACATGATTTCATTGGCCTACAAAAATGTCTCAGGCTGCGTGGGTAGGGAGACCAACATCATACACACTTAAAAAAACATGACAAGAACAGTTCCTCATCTAGGCCCTTGTTAAGTGATGAGTTGTCATATATTCTGTCTTTGTGGATTTTTATATGGAGGATTGAGCGGCACATTGGAAGTTGTGGTTGTGTTGTTTATCAGTTGATGTCTCATGCTTCCATTAACAGGTGAAGAAACTAAAATCCCAACTGGAACAGAAGACACAGAGAAATGGCACAGAGAGCGCTTCAAGCCCAGATGGTGAAATTCTGGAGAACGGCACAGATCCCAACATGCTAGAACTGCAGAGTAAGCTGTGCATCTGTTTATATACATGAGAAGTGGTAGTGTGTTCACTGCAATTTTCAACATTTTCTGTAGGACTCAAGAATGTTTTTCCAAAATCTTTGCAGGAGATGCCAACAGGCACATAAGTGACTTGAAGTTCAAACTTGTGAAGGCGGAGCAAGAAGTCACCGCTTTGGAACAAAACGTAAGCAGAGAGGACCATATGAATCCATAGCGTATTTGGAAACACGACAGTATTCTCACTTCAGATGACTTTTATTTGTCTTCCAGGTGACCAGACTCGAGGGTCAGGTGACACGCTACAAGTCCGCATCAGAGAACGCAGAGAAAGTGGAGGACGAGCTAAAGGCAGAGAAACGCAAGCTACAGAGAGAGGTACGATGTGTAGTTTTTTACTTCCTTCCATTGCAAATATCAGGAATTCAAAACACCGGCTTGTTTAACAGGTTCTGCTTCAATGTCTTTTATCTCTCCCTGTGTGAAATAAAACAGTTGCGGTCAGCACTGGACAAGATAGACGAACTTGAGTCAAACAACAGCCACCTATCCAAAAGACTGGAGAAGATGAAGACTAATCGCGGCACTGCACAGACTCCATAGCATCGAATTTGCTGATTAACTCCAGCTTCTCTCTGTCCAGCACTGGCTGATCACTTGGGAAAAAAAGGAGTAACCCTGCATTTTTGGGTTACTCTCTTTTTGTCTGCCTATTAGCAACATTAAGAAAAAGGAAAAAAAAAAAATAGCTATAACCACAGAAACACAGATCACAAACACGCAACGTGCCATTTCTTTTTGTCTGTTTTGTTTTTGTCCGATGAGAATTCTTCATAGCGTTACACACCCAGAACTCCCTCAGGTAGTACATATACGTGGGAAAGCAGATGTTTGTGTGCCTCACGACTTCAGACATTATTTGATCCATTGCGATAACACAAGTTAGCAGTAGGGCCACGTGGAGTGTGTTGGGACGGGACGGCTTCCAGAGGAATCCATCCATCCTCCTGCTTTGGGGCTGTTCGGTTCTCCAGTGTAGCGAGAGACAAATATTGCACTGCCCTTTTCTTCCAGAACCTCCTGCTGCCTCTCACCAAGACTCAAGATATTTATTTGCCTTGCACACGCTTAGAGTACAGAAGAAATGCTTCCTTGCCCAGTTCAGTCTGTCAACCAAAGACAAGAGTACCTGAACACAACGCGGTAAACAGTACCAACAAGCTGTTTAATGCCCTTGACCCCAAGAATCATGACTGTTGTTTGCCTGTCAGGACATGTCCCGGGCCGGTGTGTGTTGTGGATGAGAGGGCAAATTTGTGTGTTATTTTTCCTTTCATGTTCTCATTTGCATCTAAAGCCAAAATAATAAAATAAAAAAACTTGTGTTTGGGTGTGTATGCCAATCCACGATTCTCTACTTTTTTGTTACCCACTGTCTACAAAAGGGTTTCCAAGGAACAGTCCCAACACAATCTAATGATAATCATCATCACAATCAAAAATGCACTTGCAAGTCACCAGCTTTCAAATATCTGTTCCTTTATTAACATAGTAGCCTGATACAGGTCAGATGTCGTTTTGAATGTACAGGTTGAACGGTTGATGCTTACAAACAGATCAGCTTGACCCGTAGTGTGTAACCTCCCTTCTGATAAGATAGCACCTCTAAGCTTATTTCTGTTTCATATAGTAAGTCACTGGTTGGCTCTTGTGCACACACACTTAGTTGCTGAGACTTACGGAGGAAATGTGACGACGAGGACTCAAAGGGGCGTCGACAGGAGACGCTGTGCACACCGGGGAGATGCTGCTTCACTGTTTACAAAGCTTTAAAATGTTTGTAAGGAAACTTAAAGAACTGTAATCTTTGTGCAATAAAATGTCAAACCACGCTGAGTCGGCAGACGTGTGTCTCAATCCTCGAGCTCTCATGAGTTTGCGTGGATAAGCCTTTCTGTTGGGTCGTTTACACATTTGCAGTATACTCTGTTCCTGTTGCTGCCAGTTGCCTACGGGGAAATATTTGAGAGAAAGTAGAACCGTTTCATAGCCTGAATATCTCCTCCAAATAAATATGTGGAAGTCCATAAGATCGACAAATATTTTTCCACAAAAGGAGAAGTAAGCCAGTTATGAAACAGAAAACTCTACAGTGATCACATGGGAGCGCTGCTTTGGCTTGAACACCATGTAGAGGGGAGAGGAGCTGTTTTGGAAGCGGGCCCAGTCACGTAGAGAAATAAAGATCCAAAGAGGCAGGCTTTCATTAAGAAATTAAAAAGCCTTTATGGTTTTGGCTAATGCATAGCAAAATGATTGATGATATTTTAATCGTGTTGCTATGCATTTGCCAAAATAAAGGCTTTTTAATTTTCTAAGAAGAGTGTGCCGGAGGATTCTTTGGATCTATATTTCTCTACAGAAAAGCCAAGTCCGTCCGAACTCCCATGTGCTCCACTGTAATCACATTCAACTCCCAAGCTGGAAGTGATATGTATCATGCACAGCATAGAAACAGCATCATATACAGTAGATGCATCACAGAGGCATCACTGGTTACTCCACATCTCTCTGTAGACGGGAGACTCATCCAGGTTTGGTGAATGGACTGCTGGGTAACGTACTTCCTGAGTCTTCCTGTGCAGTTGGATTGACGGAGTACGTCCGCTTTTGGATGCGCTGAATCATACGGCGGCCATAGAAGTCCCGATAGTCCTGTGGGAGCTCATCCAGAGTGTGTAGTGCCCTCTCTAGCGCCTGCAGGGCCCGAGTTGCAGCCAAGGGGTCTTTATTACCATAGGGGTCCTTTTTATCGTAGCTGTCTGCAGGTAGATGGCGCCAGAACACATTAACTCCCACACCAAACTGCAGCGCCAGGGTGTTATGGAACCACAGGGCTGGAGGGAGAATGACAGCACTGAATTAATAACACAAGTCTGTGGATCAAAAACAATGGCAGAGGGAAATATTTACACTGCACTTAGTAATGATCAAGAACATATAGCGAAAATATGCTTGATGGCGATCTTTACTGTGATGCAGCAGGTTTGACGGGCGGCCAAGTACCACCGGCTTCAGAGTAAAGTACGTCCCGAATGCTATTATGGCTTTAATACAACAACTACCAAAGCATAGCTGCTATTGGAAACGTCTTCTATAAAGTAATGTACCTACATAAGAATAACAAACAACAGAGAGCAAGAAATGATCAGGCAGTTGATCCCTGGTTACATCAAGAACCAGCATAGCAATCAATGTAATTTTTTAAGTGTTTTTGACATTAAAGTTGATGGACAATCATTACCTGAGACCCAGGAGTTTGATTTGAGAGAAGTACGTGAAAACATGCTTAGAAATGAGTGTCATAATAATGATAAGGAGTTTAGTTGATCTGCTGATAGAGTTGGACGATACAGGCAGTTTTCCTTACCAGGGATGAAAAGCAAATCTCCAGGCTCCAGCACACACTCATGTCTCTGTGCTTTCACAAAGTCAGGAAACTGTTTCAGGTCTGGGGAGTCGATGTCCAGGACCTCAGATTTATCACCTGACGGTCCAACAAACCACGAAGAAGGAACATTGTACTACTATTGCCTGATTTATTTCAGCATGAGAACTCAATACCTTCAGTGGCACCTTCAGTTATTCTGGAGATGTGCTATATTAGTTTGGCCAAACTGCACTTAAATTACATCTGTCTATCCCAATAGTGATATTGCTAAAATAACAGCAGTTCTGGTTAGGTGTTTGTCATGTTTTAAATTCCATACCGCATATTATCTACCAAATAGTACACCATTAAAAAAAGACAGAAAAACCATCACATTCATCCCAATAAATCACACAAATTTCAATATCTGTACTTGGTATTACATTTCTAAATGTTACACTAATATATTCAAACTGCCCTCTACATAGAAATCAGTATGAGCGTTCAAACACACAGCCACTGTCATCCTACTATAAAATGAGGAAAACTCTGTCCGTCTGCGTCCTTCTGTCTGCATCCATTTTTCTCCTCTATGGGTCGGCCAATCAATCTGAAACTGCACATGGGCACTGAGCGTTGGCACAGGCAGGGACTGACAAAGCTGATTTTTCAATTTCCCAAATTTAAGCTGTTTATTAGCATTTTTGGCAAGTCTGCACGTAGTTGTGGCGCGCACATCCCCGGGTATGTATGGGACTAGTGTTTCCATATACGGGTGCTTCTTACCTGACAGGTAGAGGTGCAATGCATCCTGGGGGCTGTAGAGAACCACGCGCTTCCTCCCAGTCACCTGAGCCAGCAGGTTATCCATCACCTGCACAGATAAGCACACAGACCAGGCAGAAGAGGGAGAGACGGTCAGTTAGTTCAAAAGCTTCATTTTCATTCAGACAGGAACCGGAATAAAACTGGTTTTATTTGGACTCGGGGTCTTTCTATCTTCTGGGCCGTGTTGCCACTCCAAAGATCATTTCACCTCACATGCCAACACTCACATCGTAGTGTGTCCACAGCTGCAGACCACAGGAGCTGATACGGAAGACGCTGGAGAAAAACTGATCGGGTTCAAAGAACTGTGGGACATGGAAATCCTCTGCCAGGTCAGGAAACTGTTTACTCAGATCAGCAGGTTCCTGCGGGAGAGGAGGTACTTGTGTTATAATTCATTTTGACATTTAAACACCCAGTGCAGAACACGTGTCAGGCGCCTCCTGTTGACTCACTGCTGGCTGTGCTTCTGTTTTTATATCCTGTACTTCATTGCAGAAATTTTTTTCCCATTTTATCTTATGAATCTTCAAATGAGTTTACTGTTTGCAAACACTGAACCTGTATTTTGAGTTGCAGCACAATCTTAAAGTTACAAAAAGATGAAGTGCCATCAGCAAGTCCTACTTAATAGCGGATGCACTCAAACGTTTCTATGGTACACTGCAGATTTGACGTGATCATACTGTAGAATATTAAACACAACCTCATATAATACTCTGCAGGTTTAGTAGGTGAAGTCTTCTCCATACCTTTCGAACGTCCTCTCCCAGGGATCGCAGATAATAGCTCTCATCCTGATACAAAACAACACACTGGATCAGTACAGAGTTTTGTGTCATCAAACAAAAATAGCATACAGTAGCCTATAAACTATAACACATCATTTCAAGATGGGTCTTACTTACCTCACACAGGAAGAAATCTGAGTGTTTTTCTTCAGATGCCCTTTTCACCATTTCATTAAACGGCAGAGTCCTATGAATAATGAGAGGTACCTGGTGAGGAGGAGTACCTATTTGTGTGTGTGTGTGTGTGTGTGTGTGTGTGTGTGTGGGAGTGTGTGTGTGTGTGTGTGTGTGTGTGTGTGTGTGTGAGAGAGAGAGAGAGAGAGAGAGAGAGAGAGAGAGAGAGACAGTGTGAGGTAGATGG
>OMOV01007068.1:1282-28955 GCA_900312565.1 Beryx splendens
GTCTGTGCCGCTTGGCGGTCGAGGAAAGTGAAGTTTGGGCGTTATTTTGTTTCAGACGCAATAACCCCCCCAGGGATAAGCCGAGGACTTGTGGGCCGCTGATGTGCGACATGTTGGTGCTGTAGCGAGGGGGGGGGGCGACAGGTCCGCGTCGTGCGTTTGCGTGTCAGTGTGGTAATCTTTGTGCTCTGTTGTTGCAAACACCTTCCGATTGAAAGTACCGCCCTTGAAAGCCAGTAGGATGATTCCCTTTGGCTTACAGTCGGCTTGAGATATCAAACGCTTTCCTCCATCACACCTTTTTTTCTCACATTCTCAAGCGCCTCTTCTTCCTATTCATGCCTGTTATTTTCTCTTCTCTCTCTCTCTCTTCTGAAAGTTGCCTGCTAAAGCTCTGTCAGCGTTGTACAAATGTGTTTATCTCAGATCTCTGTCCTATGTTCTAACCATGACTGACAGTGTGCTGTCTCGTATATATTTGTTACGGTAAACGGGGAGAAAAAAAATCTGTTTGATGTCTCGGGACGTTGTTTGTTAGCTGCACCTACATGGAGTGAGAAACCTTCTTGTTGCCTACCTGCAGTGTACCACCATGGGCCCTGCGTCCGGAGGATTGCAGGCTTTCACCCGCCTCAGGAAGGCCAGGAACGGAGTAGGATGCTCGGGCACCCCGTGGTCCGGCCAGGCCGTGAACTGGAACTGCCTCACCTCTCTCTTCTCGCTGGAGCCGTTCTGAATGTGGAGACGGAGAAAGGTTGGTGATCCGCTCATATCATACACTCCAAATACCGGACGGTACTTAGGAACACAGCGGTCCTCTTACTTTATAAAGTGCAAACGTCCTGACGCAGTACGTGGCCAGCTCTACTGTGTCCAGCAGCGTCACTTGGATGAGACCGTACGTCTCCGTCCCTCTTGTGGGCCAGTATTGGTCACATTTCACCTGCAACGGAGCGGAAAAGTCATATTAGACGAGGTCGGGATAGGAAGATAAGAAAACTCCTGTGTCCTCCTTGTTATAGGAAATTAGTCCTAATGCGTATTATCGGCACATATAACACATTTCTGGTGAAGCAAGTCCAAATACTGGGACGATAAATGAACACAATTTGCCCATTTCTGCTGAGTAAGTGTGATTCCACAATCAAGGAAATGGCCTGAGATGTTTGGATGGAGCAGACAGTGCTATTTATTGCTCTGACAGGCTCTATAATTACAAACGTAACCACAGTTTCCAATCATATTACAGGCTCAGGTTTATTATGATTATACAGCTTTGTTGCCCAGTGAACAGTCAATAAAACACTGTTCCATTACAGCGTCGTTGTTGAGCTGCCAAAGGGAAGCACTGTTACTGCTGCGGAGGAAACAGCTGGGCTCCCTCTATGCAGACGCTTTTCTTCATATCGTTTCTTTTTCTGCCGTCGTTCGTCGTGCGCTGGATGTTTTTTGCGTGAGAGAAGCCGATGTGGTTTCAGGAACGTGTTCAACACATTCCAAATGTCAGCATGCTAATCAGCGGCATCCTGTTGCGTGACGCTCTGCGACTTGACGGAACGGCACGGCAACCGGACACCGGTCTGGAATACTCAAATGTCCAACAAGTCTTCATATCCAATAATTTCATTTCCTGAGCAGCTGTTATAACATCGGCACCAGGGGCGATGAAGTGGTTCGGAATAGCGTTTACTTGCAGTCGATAGTCGAGCTCTGGATATGCAAAACACGTAAAGACAGCTTGAGTGCTTCCCAGCGAATGATATGAGTGATCGATACGAAAGACAGGAGCTGTTAGTCGCAACAAAAGCACATTATGTACTCCAAATGTCAAACACCACAATTGTATTATATTGGCAGGACGGGGGGGGGACACGACGACTCTCTGTTTCTCTTTGTGTGTAGCCACAGAGCCAAGAGCTACGTTCAGGTCACACGGCATCTCTTCTATGGAACAGACATCTGACAGTAAAGTCTGAAGCTAATCATCGAACCATGCACTTTACAGAGCCTAGCATGTTGCGAAACCAAGTCAAAGCAGTTTGTTTATTGGCTCTTTGGTTCGCAAGGACACCGAGTGAACACTATTGTCTGAACTGAATCAGCATTCCTCTGCGGAGTGGAACAAGCTCTTACAGGAAAGGCATACGACTGTGAAGGTAAGCAGCCTGTGGAGATCATGCTTCCATGTGCTCGATCAAACGCTGTAAGATGTGCCAGACAGACAGTAAGTGCCTTCTGACCATGTCAAGCTTTAAGGAGAGTGGCAAGTGCAGACAGTTGGTCAGTAAGCCTGCTGAGTACTGTCTTGTTTTTTTAACGAGTGACTAATCCAGAAGAAGCTACATTAAAACAGTGCCGGGGCAACTGATGTGAGCCGTGCTGCTGATCAGTCATAACTAAATCAACAACATCAAAAATCATGTTGTAAAGAAAGGAGTGAGCGTGGGACATCTGTGTGGGCGACAGAACGCAACACGGCTTGCCTTGGAGAAGAAATACGAAGGCATCTGAAGAGGCACAGTGGGGGGGAACACACAACATACAAAATAAAACAGGGTCACAGAAGAAGAAGAGATGAGGAGGACAAGAGCATAACACCTAATGATCGTGTCGCTGAAGTGGAAGAATCTAAAGGTCGGTTTTCAATCATGGATGAAAAGTGGGCATGTGCTGAGAATACGAGGAGGTCATTGAAGATGCGGTAAAAAAAAAATCATTACTAAAGCACCGACAGGAGGTCAACTCTCCATCCTCGTCATGATGTATGTCAATGATGCCTGTTGGGATTTAGGATGTGGACGGGACACTACAGTCCTAGGTTTAACCGTTAAAACACATTTACCTCTCTAAACTATTTTGGAGGGTAACAAGTTTGTCGAAACCGGAGTTTCACCCTGTGATTTAATGTAAACGTAACTCTTGAGGGAACCTGAGCACAACACATGACTGTATTCACGCTGCTGCCTCTTACCCTGGACCTCTCCTCCAGTTTGGTCATCATGACAATGTTGGCGCTCCTCTGCTCCCAGATCATCCTCCAGAAGTCGCCGAACGTCTCCGGCAGGGATCCCTGGGTGGCGATGTAGGCGTTCTGCTTCCTGTAGCCGTCGATGTAGTTGGCGTTGATGTAGTCGCTTCCGGGGATGCCTGGGAGAAAGGAGACAAGGAGGTGTGACGTGACTTGTCGAGCTGAGTCAGTATACAAAAACGATTACCAAAAAAAAAAGTAGGATTGCTTTCCAACAGTCACTGATGTGATGCAGGGGACAAAGAGACTGAGAGGGTGAGAGAGAGAGAGGGAGAGAGATAGAGAGATCTACAATAAAATGATTAACCTTGGTTGTTCACCACATGTACAAAAGCCAATAAGTGGCACTGGAACAGTTTGCTGCTGCTTTAATCAATATAGTTTCCATTCTGTCCCACTGTCACTCATCAGATGAGGTGAAGTCAGATTCTGCCCCACATGGGGTTCACATTGCTTCAGGTCTTTTCTCAGGCTAGAATATTCGGTGAAGCCAAGCTAGCCAGCAGCTTTCTTGTTTTTCTTGAGCCAAAAATGGCAGAAAACCAGTCATAGTCGGGTCTGGCATTCCATTCAAAAAGGTTTCATATTTGCTATCAACAATACATTTAAATCCATAGTTTATTTGTGTTTTTGTCCCCCCCCCCTATCTCCAACAGACTTAAAGTCATAGACATAGTTTGGTCTATAAAAGTCTATCGCCTCACATGGAGAAAAACAAACCAAAAAACCCCCCAAAAAACCTGGCAAAACAGTTTTCTCTCCACTCCGCGCTCCTCCTTCCCTTTGCTTATGTTAAATGAAAGGCACAGCAGCCTTTTTCCAGTCCGGGGGAAAGAGACGGAGCTGACAGCTAGTCAATGCTTCAGGACTGGCAGTTCAGGGGCTCCGTGCACACATGGTCGACCAAGATAAGTCTCATCTGCATGGACGCCACGTCTCAGAGAATCCCCTCACTCCAACGGCTTCTTCTCTCCCCCCCCCCTCCCCCCAGACTCCCTTTAACTCCCAGGTAACTTATTCAACAGAAAAAAGAAAAGAAAATGGAGTATGAACACATTCAAAACCCACCCACATTATTTTATTTTTCTCAACCGTCCCCCACCGTTTCCTTTTTGCTGCTGAAGGCGTCCACGCAGCCAGGCGGCTGTACATTTCCATGATGGACAAGGGATAAATACAATTAAACCCCGTCGCTTTTCAAATTGAAAGGCAAAAGCAAAAAAAGGAACATTATTGTGGTTTAATGAGAACGAGGCGAGTTGTTTAATGCACATTTGCTAAATGGTTTTGCCCGCACACTTTCTGTCACTCAGGATTTGTATAAAATTCGACCATCTTTTTCCCCCCGCCAGTATACTTATTAAGAAATAAACATTGCAACAGTGTTATTCAGGACTCGATCCTCCTCACACAAAGCAGAGGAATCGTTCAGTGGGCGTGCTTTCAGGGTGTGAGCTTTAATGGTGTTTCAGTGTTAAGACAAAACATCTCGGGGGACTTAAGTGGTCTGCATTTGCAAGCAGATGACCGCACCTCGTTGTCAGCCACTACATCGTCTGCCTTACCGCCTTAAGGATTTATCAACGCATCGTATCTTTCCAACAACTGGGAAATAATGAAAGGCTTGATTTAAAAGTCCCCCCACCCAAGCAGGGAAACAAAGCCATGTGTCCAGAAACTGAAACAGATTGTATTTGGGTTTTGATTTTCCTGAGCGGTGACCTCTTTGTGGCACAGCAGCCCGGTGACTCAAGTTTGTCTGTCTCCAACAGCGTCTTGACTGAGTAAAAATAGGCTCATGACAGCTTCCACACTAAATGTGGCACGACGGAGAACTGAGTGTTTTTTTTTCTTTAATGTTCTGAAAACGTTCCGAAAATAAGGAGGGAATTTGGAGGGACCGTGTTAACAGAAACAATGTGCGTGGTACTAATTGAAATTAGAAACTGCCACAATTTGGCCACATGAAGGATAGAGGGAAAAGTTCGGGATTAACTTTAGATAGCGGCTTAATCCTACGAAGCATATGTTTTTGTATGGCGACTCACCAAGACGTGCTTCGTCAGTCGCCAAAAGCGGAGCTGATTCGATGATGTCATGATTATTAAAGTCTGCACATCTACTCGAGCATCAGGGCGCCTGCTTCCCAGAGATTCTGGCTGATCCGTCCGCGGCGCGCGTCAATAAATTCTGAAAGTGGCGGCCTTCAAGTACTGATGTCAAATCCCAACTCCCGGGTTTTTTTTTTTTTTCCTCCAAAGAACTCAATCAAAGTCAACAATAGAAGCATTGCTTGCCAACAGGCTTTGTTTCAGCTTTAGACGGGGAAAAGAAGAAGTCCCTCATGTCCCTGAGAACCGCTCACTTCCTACTGTACAAAGGCTCCAGTGTGGGCGGTGCAGATGTGTTTATGTGCTTGGCTAATGGGGTCTATCAGCACTCAGCTGTGTGCTGTTTCAGGGAGACTGCGAGGGGGACTCAAAGTCTTTATCTGTCTGTTTTTGTCACATTAGCATCCATTTATTAGCCGTAGTTTGTTTATTTTCCTGTGCCCTCCATGGGAGCAGCAGCTCAATGGAAATGTTTAATTAATGCCCGCATGTGTGCGTTTGTGTGTAATGCAATAAACTGGTAAAGTAGCCAGCACTAACTGGCTGCTTCAAAATGGCTGCTGCATCCCTCAGGAGCCGCAGTGTAAAACTGTAACACTTGAAGACGTCAATTAAAAATTCTTCAGTTACAGACGAATCATCGGACATCAAGAGTCAGTGGAGGAGATGCAGTTAAAAGTTGAATTTCACTTTCTCCTGTATCTCTCAACTATTTTTGCATGGTTGTTTAATTTGCCTCTCAGCATTTCGAGGGGGAAAGCTGACTATTTCTGAAGTCATCCTTTCCCTTGCAGGCACCTGGGGCATAATAAGATGTTTCAGTTTTGACAAGGAAAGCAAATAAGTCAGTCTGACATGCTTTGGCATTGACATTACAATTCAGAAGTACAGTACGGCTGTGCTCCCGAGGACTGGAAAACACGGCTTTCTGGCTCTCTGTAGAATCAATACAGCGCTCGCTCGGGGGGGGTGTTGGCGGAGGTGGTGGTGGGCGGCGTACCGTCGATAGCAGAGAGCAGGACTCTGGAGTGGTCGTACGCGATCACGTTGGCATATCTGTTCTTTGGTTTGTTGACTTCCAGGTTGGAGTGCTCCCACGTGAACTGCTGTCCGGGATCAATGGACTGAAAAGGAAAAGAAAATGCATCATTGTTACAATATTTTGCACTATTTGGAACATTTTGAAATAGCTCATTGTCACAGTTGTATTTCATTCTACGGTAGCTGCCTACTGTATGAGCTATTCATACATGATCCGTATCAGCAGGCTTAGTGAAAGGTGCCTTTCACTACTGAGCTTAAATTGAATGCAAAATTCTACTATAGTTTGCTGATGTTTAAATGCAGCTCTCCAAGAATCTGTACTTGAAACTCAAGGCCACACTTGGCTGTTTGCCTCCACGTCTATTTCAGACTGTTTTTCCCAGCGGCTGCAGGTCTGTTTTGGCCATGGCTGCTAAGTCAGGCGCTTTATAAACGTGAAGAGCTCTGTTAACTCTAGACGTCCAGGTGCATAATCCCATCCGTCTCTGATAATGTGTTCTTTCTGTCCCATAATACATTTGTTGCATGTGTGTACACTGATTGTGCTGCGAGTGGAGAGGCCAAGGGACACATCATTTTATAAACATGCCATGCATGCTGTATGCATTTGAGCCTCCTCACGTCTAGAGAGCAGTAAAGAAAGGTTCCAAATTATTGCTAAAATATTGCTCAACGTCTAGCCATCCAGCATGAAAAAGTTTGTCTAGCCATGAGACGACGGTTTCCCCCAAAGCCAAATCATGTCAAATGACAGAGTAGCCATTTAAAGCAGACTATTTCCACCAAGTGAAGTGAATGAATACATATTATTTACAATAATTATGCTTCAAAGCTATTTCATAGCCAATTAAGGGCATGAACCGTATGCTCCTCTCGGATGAAATGCCGTCTTTAAAAGTTAGTTATCGTATCACAGTGCAAAGTCGCTCCTGAGCTATCGGCGTTTCAGAGGAAAAGGTTTTGCATGAATGTAGTTGGAATGCTTTGTCATTCCTCTCATTACAAATCAAGAAATTATGTATGGCTACATTTCTGTGCTTGCATACAGTAATAACCAGCGGGTGTACAACGATTTTTACAAGAAATATGGATGTCCTTGAAATAAATTGACTAATGTTTTCTGACTTAAAGTCAAGCTATGTTTTGTACTTGATGAAGAAGTAAAGTTAAAGGGATAGTTTGGATTTTATGAAGTGGGGTTGTATGAGGTCCTTATCGATAGTCAGTGTGTTACCTACAGTAGATGGCGGTCGGCACGCCCCCAGTTTGGAGAAGCAGAGAGAGTAGTAGACTTCTGTAGAACTTCCTTATTCCTACGCATGCCGTGCACTGTGTTGTTGCGGCGTAACACAGTGCGCGACATGCGTAGGGATATGGAAGTTCTACGGTTGAGAAAATGTAGTGCCAAAGGAAAGGGCTGTCTGACGGCAAGTCAAAGCGCTGAAAATGTTGTCAATATAGCGTACACTTAAACTGATATTGATTTTTTTTTAGGCGGGCCTTCTTTTAGGAGGCTGAAATACGTTTTGCTGCTGACCCTCTCCACAGCAGTACACTGCTTTGCTTCCGTGCCGGTACTACTCTCCGCTTCTCCAAACTGGGGGCGTGCCGACCGCCCATCTACTGTAGGTAACACACTGACTATCGAGAAGGACCTCATACAACCCCACTTCAAAAAATCTGAACTATCCCTTTAAGGTTATCGCTAAAGTCAAGGTTCAAAGAAAATGTTTAGTCTCTGACTGAAAGCTGGTTTTTATTTGGTGAACTGACCAACTCAAAACTCAAAAATTTCTCTTCATTAATTCAAAAACAATGTATTCTGGTCTCTCAGTATCTTTAGAAAAGGGGATGTTGACAGGCGCTGGAATCCAGCTCGACTCTTTTGGTCTGCAAATCTTAAATTAAAGGTGGCAGGGGACATGCAACAGCCGAAAATTAGACTCATAACACGCTGCATTGGGGTAGGAAAAACAATTGTGAAAATAAAGTAAACTCTTCTCCATCCAAAATGACTTTATGCTAAAGCAAGCATGCTTCATTTGCTGCCTTTGGCTCTAGACACGAAACAGCCACTACATATCAGTGATGAGACATATACAACGAGAACATTTTAACTGCTCACAAAGGGAAAGCTTGTGTTTCATTGGTCCTTTGAATAGTAGGAGTTTATGGGCACATACTACACTAACACATTTGGGACCAATTCCACAGAATCAGCAATCCAAGTCCTCCTTCAGCTTTTGTAAAGCAGGGCTGGAGAACGGTCCCCGATCACAGATAAATGATCTATAAAACGTAATATCCCGAGCGTGTAGAGGGGAAAACACAAAGACATGAAAGATGGCGTTCCATTTCACATTACAGTGAAAGTATTGTGCTCGTGCTTTTAATGGCTGGAGTCTGCTTTTATGAGTTAAATTACGCTGCCCACCGGGGATACGGTCGGTAGAAACCCAAGTGCAAAAGGACACGCGGCAGAATTAAGACCTACATTTGGACAATAAGAATTTCCCATGATACTTTTCTCACAAACTAATGACTTATTTATATGCTAGGTAGATAAAAATGTGAACGCACCTTTATGACACTTCTAAGGGGAATTGACGGGAACAATAAATATATAAAAAAATAAGCTTTATTATTCCTCTATAGACCGAGGTAATGATGGAAAAAAGATCATAATTCACTACGGCCATGGAGGGAAATACATTTACCGTGGACAAGAGCGTATGAGCTCAATGTGAATGCAACAATACATCTCAGCGCTGAGTTTTTTATCGGCAGAAATCACCCAAAAAGCAATATGTGGGAGGGCCAACCTTTGGCTAAGCCTGATATTTTATCAAAATATGTTGAAACAGCGGGTTGCAAACGCTGTCCATCATAAAAACCTTGTGTTTCATTGTGCTCTCAAAATTGCTCTCCACTGCTCGCGAGGAAGCACTATGAAATTGAAATTCAATGTACTTAAGCTGTAATAATGATTGGGCAGCTTGGCAGGCGCCCATGCGGTGACCTCATGGATTCTGGAGCAGTGGCAGGACCCGCAGAGAGAAATGGGCACAGAGAAGGGCGACTCTATTCCACACAATGCCCCCCTGAAAAGGACCTGCTGCTGGCTCGATTTTTCAGGCTTCGCTGGTGATGCAAACACAAGTTCATCTACAGTGGCATGGCTGAAATAAACGAAACGCACTGTCCTGCCTGCTGTCGAGGGGTTTTTTGAGGATAGTTGTGCATTTCCCCGGCCCGTTTGGGTCCAACCGTTCCTCAGCAGTTAGCAGTAGATCCTGTCACTACTCAGGAGAGCGTTGCTTAAGGATCACTTTCATCCCACGATGCATTTCTATTCTGAGCGTGAGAATATCATCAAACGATTAGACAAGCATGGCGATGACGTTAGTCAATAAATCACCAGTGTCCAGTAGTGAACTGACCACACCCATCTATCAAGCATCACATCCTCATTTAGAACCTATTTTGAATCTCTCTGTGTATACTAGTGGATTGATGTCATGCCACTTATGAAGCTCTTCTGGCGAGTCGCTGCAGCTCAACACCTGATTTGATGCTGCTGGGATTGCGAGATAACATATCAGATGCGATTTTAAAATCCCCTGCTGGTAGATTAATTTTGACATACACTTCATCTGTTGATGGGCAGAGGCCAGTTGTTCAAACTGCATCTTGCAGCTTGGTTTTTAGTGCATAGTCATCACAGCTGCTGCTATTAGGAAAGATGGATGAAGATGATGATCGTTTTAGAAATAATATGATATGTGTATTATGTGTATTCTGACCAAACCCTGCATTTCTGTTTACCAGCTCTACACTGAACCCACTCTGCTTTGGGAGAGCTATAGTTATGTAAGAGCAATTTATTACATGTGTCATGTATTTAATTCTGGGTTAAAGAGTGACTGTGATGAGAAACGATAGGAAAACACAATAGGAACTTTTGTTTTGATTAGCGGAGGTCCAAGTAATCAATCGAGGCACTGCGAGCTCTCATCACAATGCTCTCTTGATGAAATCATGGAAATGGGATTATGTTCCTTCCTAATGTACCGCAGGACTAGCCCACATCCACCTCCTGTAGGAACGGAGACTTTGCCAACAAATCCCAGCTTGAGTGTTGCCTCGGCTAATAAGATTACGGCACATTGTTGAAATGTTGACCTTTTCCCAGCAGCCAAATTAAATACTAAAACGATTGTCATTCAGATACGCTCTGCGTGCAGGTTTTTCCCGTTTGCCGTGGCTGTCAAAATGTTCCATTTTCACTTTGTTAAGTCAAATTGACTGATATGAGATCTGTGGGCAAGTCTGGTGAACAGATTCTCCATGAGAGGAGAGCATAACCCCCCCCTATCCCGCTCCCACCCACCCAAAGCCAGCTGCCACATGACAGCGGCATGCTTGAGCTGCAGTGCGGCTAGCATGGGTGTGTAATGATAGGATTAATGCTTCCAGGAAAATATCATTAAATGGCGAGACTGTGGGCTTTGCCCACTGCACCGAATAGTGAGAGTGATTTGAGATGGCATCTCCTGTCTCATGGCAGCGTCTAGTACACGCTCCTCTACTGTTGGAAGAGACGTACAAAGAGCCGACTTCATATCGGATAGGGCTGGGCAATATATCGATATTATATCCATATCATGGTATGAGACTAGATATCGTCTTAGATTTTGGATATCGTAATATTGTGATTTGGCATAAGTGCTGTCTTTTCCTGGTTTTAAAGGCTGCGTTACAGTAAAGTGATGTCATTTTCTGAACTTACCAGACGGTTCCAGCTGTTCTGTTATTTGCCTTTACCCACTTAGTCATTATATCCACATTACTGATGATCATTTATCAAAAATCTCATCGTGTAAATATTTTGTGAAGGCACCAACGGTCATCCCTATAGTATTGTTGCAATATCCACATCGAGGTATTTGGTCAAAAATATTGTGATATTTGATTTTGTCCATAACGCCCCGCCCTAATATCGGATGAGACTGTTATAGTCTCTGGAACAATCTAAAATAAAAAAATACTTTGATCATGTTCATGGTAAATGGCTGACGGAGGAAAGCCTGAAGCTCCGTCTCCCTATTTTGAGTCACACCACTATTGCCACCGCAGTGTCCAAAATTGCTTAATCAATCAAACAGTGGGACTTTGTCGGCACTCATCATTACCTCGTATTCCTGTGAAAACTTTAGGTTGTCGTTGGCTTTCAGGCGCTCCAGGTGATCTGCCAGGTCCATGATTGGGATCGGAGGGTGGCTAGCCATGCCTGTCAATCAGATGAACAGGAGGTCAGTCACCAGGGGGGCCAGAGGGCATCACCCGAGCACAAGCCAACAGTGAATCATTAGATAAGCAGCATGTGTGTGTAACAGGGGGATGGAAAAGTGGATCTTGTTAGGCTAGTTTGTTCACTCAAAGCAGCGGGCATGCTCATAAAGAGGATATGAACACAGAAGCCAATGAGAAGTCATCGAGCACACTTGCCCCACTGGGACTCTCCCTATTGTGAGAGAAGAATGTTATTCACACTGAAAGCTGCGGCGGATAGTTAGCGTGACACTGAGACACAAACAAACAAAGACACAAACAAACATACACAAAAAACAAAAAAAAACAATCAAAAAGTTAGGCCAGATGTTGACGTCTGCTTTGAGTGATGACATAATATCAGGCTGTCATTTCAAACTCCGCCTCCTGTGATGACATAGCAATAACACCGAGTGGATTAGATGGGGGGTGGGAATACAAGGCTTTGCAGAAAAAGGAAAAGAGGGAAACAAAAGCTAAAAAAAAACAAAAAACCAAAAAAAAATAAAAACCCAAACAAACAAAATCATGTCAAATGCGTAAACGAGACCAACTAACTTGACGAATGGAGGTTACTGGGGTAACCGGGCGCACCTGAACCTGTGGAGGAAACGGCGGTGTAAATAAATAGGTCGCAGACGTCATAGCAATGTGATGGCTATATTTTCTCTCCAAAGAGAGGGCAGAAATTGCAACGTGACAAGAACTAGTTACTGAATGACTACGTGTAAATGTGACATCAGTTAGTAACATACAAATCAACATGCTAGAAGCTCGTCTATGCCACCATGCTTATCTCAGGAGAACAGAAAGCATACAGTCAATTAAAACAACAACAACAACAACAACCCAGCAGCGTAGAGTATTCTGAGACACTCCAGACCAAAGTTGAGCAACCGTCGGATATTATTTGACATTCATTTCGGCTGAAAACGCTGACAGGATAATATACCGCTTGCAAAGTCTGCAGCACAAAGTTCCAGCCTGCATTTAAGTTCGCTTGACTTTGACTATGTAGAATTGACATTGTTGAATGTGGGGTGAGTAGCAAACGTATATGTTGCATCAGCATATTTAGGGAGCTAAAGTGTAGGGCAAGATCACACGCGCAGGGAATGTGTGTGTGTGTGTGTGTAGGTTTGAGCGATGCTGAAGTGCAGCTGCGGAGACGCTAGCTGAGGACACCTCTTTGGCCACAGGGGGGGTTTGTGACAACAGTACAAGTTCCAGGTAGCTGGGTTTTTCTGGCTGACGGATGTGGGTGCCTTTTGCCACACCACTTGGGTGACGTGTCTCTCTCTAACATGCATGTGATGTTTCATCTCGGTTGATGGCACAAGTGGGCATTAGCTAATGGAAAAAGCGGGGGCCCTCGTTTTCCCTCCCACTCTCGCCGTCTCGCTGACAGATGGCAAAGGGTCTTTCTATTGCGGCCCGCCACTCAAAATCCATTTCCACCACTGGGGGACAATGAAAGTACCATTTGCCACACCGCGTCGCTCAAACATCAAGCATCCTTAAGATGAAAATGTCCACTGAGGGGCAAAGAGGTGAGAGGGAGGGGAGCGAGAGTGGGGGGGGGAAAGAGGCAGTCTAATGTAGCGCCGCTTCAGGGCTTGAGAGGACGCGGTCACGTGGGGGGGAGGAAAAAAAATGTTTGGGCCTTTTCAGCGGCGAGAGAGCCGAGGTACCGGCTCTCAGAAAGGGTGCTGGGGGGGAAGATGGCTTGAGAGCCGACTGAAATAGTGGGAGGGTGGTTGAGATCACTCTGAATCGAAAGGAAAAATACCCCTCTGCCAGGATGAAACAGACGGTAATGGTCCTAACGTCATTGAAGAGCTTTCATAAATATGCATAATCTTTTTCAGAAACGAGCCTGCAGGGATAATTCATCCTCCTTTCATACTAGCTGACCTGAAAAATATGGCTTTGATATTACAACATTATTGGCACTCTCTGAGCACCCGTCCCAACGCAGTCGGTGCCAGAGGAACTCAAAACGGCAGCTGAGTGTGTCTCTTTCGGTCGGGAGGAGGCAAAGATGCGTACCGCCTTTCCGGGAGATAAATGGACTGTGACTCCCGTCTTTTTCCCCCAGGCGAGAAAAGGCCACGTGGAGACCGAGCCCAAAGCGTGACCACCGCTCACCTCGCCACTAAAGGTCAGAGGGAGTAAAACGCTCGCGTTCCGTTGGCTTGTCACCGCTCTTTTGGCTCGCGTACAAAATGTGAGTCATGACACCTTTTCGTAGGTTCCCCAGCCGCCACAGCGCGCGGCGTCCCGTGACTTCCACACAAACAGGATAGTGCTGCGCTGTTCTGAACGAGCGTGACGCGTCTTGATGACCTGGACGGACACAGGTGCACAGGGTGATGATGACAGCTGCCGTGAAATTTGTCAAGCTTGCATTCCTGCCTCTCCGCTCTCCGCTAAGCGGTCTCTCCGGGGAGGACTGGGCCGGTTTTGACCCTCCGTGCCTTCTCTAAGCCACCTGTCCATTGTCTACCTGCACGCTGCTCACTTCTTTAGTGCCGGTCCTCAGTGCAACGGTAACGGGAACAGTTTGGGGGATTTACCGTGTTGCACTTCAATGTCAGCAGAGAGCAAATGAACAGGCAATGGATGATATATAAAACCAAAAAAACAACAACAAAAAAAAGCTTTCAATGATGAATGAAGGTAATCATGAGGGCGCTGAGTATTCAGCTTGCGTCACAGATGTTTTTCTTCTGTAATCAGTGAGCAGTCTGTAGCGTCGGCACACATGATCACACTGCATCGTGACTCCCAGCAAACGACACGGACCTCGCTGCGTTTGATTCGGAGGACTCACCGGGTGTTTGGAAGTTGAGGCGTCGGAGCTCCACTGGGTCCGTGGGATGATGCAGTGGCATTTCCTTGCTGTTGGGTAGACTTCCTTTCCTCGCTTCGGATTCTGCTCTTTTCCTGCAGAAGGGGGAAAAATAAGAGAGTTCTAATTATTTTGTGTGATTATTCAAGTTTAACCTTTACTGCCTCTGCATCGCCGATCATTCGCTTTAGACTACAACTCTGTATTTGTAGCGAATCAGTGTTTTTAAAAATCTTTTTCATATATACGGTGCAATATTATCGTTTATCGTCTTTCAGTGGAATCACATCGTGATGATATGAAGATATTTTAATATCGTGACACATTTCTGCTTGTCTAAATTGATGATGACAAGCAAACTTTACTCTAAAACTGATAAAAATGAGGTATGGTGGGAATATTATATGAATATTTCTCTTTTGTTTGACATCACACCTAACGTTACCATTCGGTTCAATGAGGTGAACATTAATTTGATTATTTAACATGATTTTGCATACATGAACCATATTGTTATATATATTGATATTGAGAGAAATCCTTATGATTATCGTGGTATTGATTTCACCCATATGGCCCAGGCCTACAGGAGGGTCATAACCTCTGTCTGCAGATGCCTTGTGAATCAAGTGACCTTTCATAGTGTGTGTCATGGAGGACAGTGAGGTTTCTGTAAATAGCCATGAGGGTCGATACATAAACGGCCACTGACAAATACAGATCACATGTGTTGCAGCCTCGCTAGTCGCTACATGGACTTTATATGGATATGTTTAACACTCTCAGTTGGTTATTATTCTTTCAGACTGTAGGGAAATGCCTCTACATTTGTCCTTCAGTTTCCACATAATGGCTTCCTGACATCCCTCACCGGAACAAAGTGGCATGGCTAGCTGCAAGCAACATGTGTTCAACATGTGTTCAGAATGTGCTCATGACGACATGATGAGTGCATAGCATGCTCATGAAGCGCCGTATCCACGCCACATGACGTCGGGAAACACGGTGGAGAGAGATCACACACAAACCCTTCAGACATACAGCAGATGACAGTGTTTGGAGTAGCTGAATATTGTTATCACAGCAAAACGAGCACTAAAGCATAACTTCTGAATCAAAGCTAAATGGTGAATTTGACACTAATTTAATTTGAATGGGGGGAAAAAATGCAAACATGCTTGTGAAAGTATCAATTATGTTTGAGTAGAAATGCGATAAAAAGCTGGCAGCGGTTTTGCCTGAAAGCTGACTGAAGTGGGTGTTAAGTTACGGGATGTAGTTGCAATTCTGTTGAAAAAAACATAAAATGTCTTGGTGATAGGTTGGCATGCGATGACCACGTGAAACAGCAGGTAGAGGGTGACGTTTGGAAAGGAGCAATGCAACCGTGTGAAGCATGCAGGCGATAGGAAATGGATGAGTTCAGTACATATCCCAACCCGTTACTACTGAACCTGTAGAAGTGTCTAGCAGCTTCTCGGTGATTGTGGTGGATGAGTGGGTGACATTAAACCCAGTGGGTGAACATTTTTGCTTGCTCTGTCCAGTTACTGTGATCTCAGCGGTCACAGTTGGTGTGCTTGTATGCTGAATGTAGAGTGCTGTATGTACGTACGATCCAGGGAGAAAAGGGGTTGAGGGGGAAGTTTTCCTCTATCTCTCGCTCACTCTTACCTGTCTGGTTTGCTGCTCCGTTGGTTAGCAAGGGAAGAAATGTCGACACATTAGATGTTAGGACCCGTCGGCTTGCAACACTGAATTCCAGCAGCTTAACACAAATTATTTGGAATAACTGAATGAATGGGAATAACGCATCTGACTGCTTGAGAGAAACGATACCAATCATATCTCCGTTTTGCTTTGCGTGCGAGATTAGTGATGCTTCACTTCAGAGATTATGCTCAATTATGCAGCCTCGGGGCGCTCTTGTGTTTCAAATACAACGGTTTCGTCCCAGGTGCATCCAAAGATTTGTACGTTGTATCTTTTGCTATTTCAAGCAGTTTCAGCTGATTGCTTCTTGTTCGAGCATAAAAGTCATCTCTCGACTCCTAATTGGTGTGTCCGTCTTTTACCTCTCAAAACTCGATCACTGTCACAGTTATTGAATTCAAGAATTATGTATTTGGTACTATAGCTCAGAAAAAAGACAACATTCGGGATAGCAGTTATAAATGTAAGTGTATAAATGAAGTTTAGGAAGCATTAAGAGGTACGTTACCAGACTTTTTTTATTCAATCATGACCAGAATCTATTTTCAGGAGGATGTGGTAGCAGACGGGGCATTTTGACTTACAACTTAACATTAAAGTTGGCTTAAATTATTCTCACTCTGTGTAGGAGTAGAATGCACCGTGACTGATTTATGTGGTTCACTGATGATGTTGCATGTGGCTATCCTCATGTCCTTTCCCAGGACTCAACATAACAATGGCCGCCGTCCTCCGTTCCACCCGAGAGGAGCGTTCTGTCACATAAAAATTGATCTTGACAAAAGAAATATCTCCCGGTCATGGACCGGAATGTTCCCCAACATGGCGGTGACATTGACTTTGGCGATTGTTGTGTAAATCTGCCAGACTCAAACACAAATTGCGATGCCCCCGCACAATCTTTGTTTTTCAGGGCGCGGCGGTTCACTTCTCGGCTCACCTTAGTCCGACCCGATCCAAAACTCGATATGAACGGAGTCTGAGGACGGTAAGGTCAGAGAGAGATTCAGCATAAAGCTGTAGGCTTAAACCTCTTACTCTGCGAAACACATTATGCTGATACTATTGATGGATATTTTTTAAAATATTGGTACTGTTACTGATTGTACCTTTACGCTGACTCTTCACTTAATAATCTTACTTTCCCAAAATTACTTCTCCGGGACTATTGTCAAATTCAGCTCAGGACTGGAGAACTGATTGAATGAACTCTGCGTGGAGAAGTAGCGGAGGACGGAGAAATCTGTGTGTAAGTGTGTCAGTGCATGTGTGTGTGTATATGTGTGTCCTGGCAAAGCAGCAGCAGGCCCGCTGAGAGGTCACGGTCGGGATCTAGAGCCGGGCTCTCCTGTGGGACGGGCAGTAGAGGGTGAGGGGGAGGGACGAGGGCGGTGTGTCTGCAGCCCGGGCCCCGCAGGGCCTCTCTAAAGCTGCACACACTTGCAGTGACACGCAGCAGATAGTCGGGAGAGCTCCCCTCCTACGCTTGACTGATGAGCAGTGACAGCGAGCGGTCTAGCTTCCACTAGGGGGTTTCAGACAAAAGGCTGTTTTGATGCTGTGTGAGAGAACGCCACCGCAAGTGTTTGCTACAGCTTTGCGTGTGTGTGTGTGCGTTTGTATATGTGTGTGTGTTCGTGTGTGCAGGGGGGTAGATGGATGTGTCTGATTAACTTTCAGTCAACGCATGCATCCGTGTGAAGGATTGTGGGTGTCTGCGTTTGATGGCTAGACGGTTTGTGTGGCAGTGTGCTTGGATGTGCTCGTCTGAGATTTAGAGATGGTGTGCGTGCCCGCGCGCGTGTGTGTTTATGTGTGCGCCTCAGTGTTAGGGTCAGGGAGAGGCTTAAGATGGATCTGCCACCGTAGTTTTAGTGCAGTTGAATGTGCTACTCTAAGGTTTCTGCATGCTGTTGCGTTTTGTGTATACGTATGTGAAATGCTGACGGTCTTTGCTTGTGTTACGTTATCAAGACAATGCATTTATTGTACTTGGTGGAATAAAAATGTTTCTGATTCCGATGTGTGCGTTATCATTTTATGTCCTCACCTCTTGTACAGGAGGATGGCGATTACGATGCATATGATGAAGACGACAGCTAGCACGGGGCCCACCACCCAGATAAGCCCCTCCTCCTCATCGATGATCGGCTGGGGGTCGATGTCGGCTGACACAACCGGGTCGGAGTAGGGGCTGGTGGCGTACATGTTCTGAGGGAGGGAAAACGCAAATGAACGATTGATACTCCGTTGTAAAATCTGTCATGCCTTCTTCTACCATCATGTGCTAGAGATATTGCAGCACAGAATAAGGCCTAGAATTTATTTTGTGGAATCTGTAATGCTTGGCCACTGACAACCATTAACTTGTCAGTAGTAGTATTAGTATCGGCCACTCTGAGTGACTGACCGGTAATATTCTACAGGAAATATGGTGTAGACCTCCTCTTGCGCCTAATGGCGTTATTAATCTGTCATAGCTTTTGCAGTGATTTTGGGGAGAGCGTTTTCTTGCTTGTGCATTTACTGTTCCTTTGGACGCCGGCACATGGTAAAACTGATCCGCTCAAAGTTACGTCAGCACTAACAACCGAACGCTGAAAGATAGATTCAGATATTCAAAGCATTGCTACAAGATTTCAATGAATTTGCCCCCCGTGGCAGAACATAACTAACCAGACTCTGACAAAGACATTATCACCACCGATACAAAATAAATGCCGATTCAACGTTTTTCTATGCGTGTGTACTTGCTAAGTTGCAATTTGAGCAACCGAAGTGATCGCAATATCTCTCATTTATGGGAGCTTGATTGAGCCATTTCCCAATTCTGTGGGGAGATTAAAAAATGGGCTCGGGGGAAGAGAAAAAGCAAATATATGCTTCGGTGGGCAAATTAGAGATTTCCCTCTGTCCGTCATTATCGTTTTTGCTCTACCTGAACTCGGGGCTGCTGAGAGAGTGCGAGGCTGCGCTATAGTCCTCGCAGCTCATCAAATCCATCATCTCGCCTGCAGCTGCCTAATCATGCAGCTTTCTGGTCTCCTGTCCAGACAGACACACACACACACACACACACGCATGCACACATACACACTAGCTGCTGCAGTGGAGATAAGGCGGGCCGCACGTACGGCGCAATTAAAGAGAAGCCGTGTTATCGAGGTATTCTTGCAATCAGCTAAGGTCTTGAGGGGTTTCAGTCCCTACGGCGGTGGGGGGCAGCTTCTGGGGGCAGCGGCAGCTTTTAGGTTTTTGAAACACGGCCTCAAATGCAAAAGAAGCACATCTAACCAGGAGACGAGCCCCCCTGCTGAGAAGCTGTGAATTTTCCCTCTCTGACTATTAACGAGCAATTTTTAGCACCGAGAACATGAGATCGCTAGCAAGGGAATAGCCAGAGGCCAGCGAGTTCATGTCTGAGGCTGAACTGTGTTGTCGAGTCTAATAAGAGACAGCTATGGATAAAACTGAGACAGAGAGAGAGAGAGAGAGAAAGAGAGCAGGAGAGAAAGCTTTCCAAAGTCAGACTTACGTTTTCAGACATCTCCAGGACGGCGAGCACAAAGAAGATGTACTCCTGGCCGTTCTGGAGCTGCTTGTTTTCAAAGTCGCCATAGATCTTGGCGTCTCCCAGGGTGAACTCTGTGGGCAGGTCTTTGAAGTAGGCAGCGATGTAGGCTTTGGGTTCGGCTTGCCTCCGGAATCGAAGGCCTCTGCTTGTGCGGTTAATCTCTTTCAGCAGCTAAAGTGAAAAGAATACGATGTGGACAGTTGATAACGGCAAAGGCACACAATCGCACTCGCTCTCCAACACGCATACACACACACACACACACACACACACATCCACGCAAAGCAAATCTGTCTCAGATTTGTTTCTGATTACAGAAGATCAAAATGCCGATTGAAGAAGGCAGAACATTACAGAAAAGATCACTGAGTTGTTTCATCTGTTTTGGACTACAAACGATTACGAGATTATAAAATTGTGTGGATTTCCAACATAGAAGACATTTGAGCATTATCCAACAGCTTCAAACAATAAATAGAGACTAAATTAATTTCAAAACATACACAACTCAAATTTCTTTTTCTAGTAGATACAATCAGAAACATTTAGCCTGAGATGGCCAAACGTGTAGATGAACAGAATTTAGGGAAGCATCATTTTCACTCTTTCCACTGGATGTGATTAACGAGGTTCCATCGTTAAGTATTTCCCCATTAGTCATTTCCCAAATGAGAGTGAAAGATATGAAAAGTAAGTGAGGATAAACTCTGTATTATTTCTACAAATGGCTCGAAGCGATATCCTGCCAAGTATCACAAATGATATCCTAAAAATGTAAATGTGCTACTTGGCAGCGGTACCTAAATGAATTTGTTAGAGCATCGGGTGCAAAAAATGCAAACAGGTTAAGGTTGGAAATAGTTGATAAATAACAAAAACTGAATGTAGTTTGGTGTGTCATGTTTCTATTTTGGAGCCATAAACGCAGGTGATGATATTCACTGCAAAAGTGCAAAAGGAAATCAGCACCATACCCCGACATCTATAAGTGAGACAACAATAATGTGTGTTTGCGCTATTACCATATCCATACATTCATACACACACACAAACGTTTGCATACACTCGAAAAGTCCCATCTTTTTGAGTGTTTTCAAATCAGTCATGATTAGTGTCATCAGCTCAAAAAACCAACAACTCTGTTCCCCCAACCTCCAGTAATATTAATGATAAGATGGAGGAAAGACTTGAGACACTTTCCTTTATCCGAGTCGTCAGGATTTAAACTCCACATATCAACTGTGCATCATATAAACACGCTAATCAAGACTGGCTATTCGGCGACTGACCTCATATCTCTCTCAGTCTGTCACTTGTGTGCACTAATGTGTGTGTGCTGGTGGTGCACGTGCGTCCAGGTGCGCGCCTGTCATTCAAGGCAGAGTGTGTGTGTGCGCCTTCTTGTGTGTGCTCTGTTTTGGCTGCGGGGCTGTTGGTGCTGCCCGATAATGTCTTCAATCATCTCTCCTGTCAACACGGCTAAATCTGGCTGCCCTTGGGAAAAGTTGTGAAAAGGTGAGTGCCAATATTGACAAACAAATAAATTCTGACAGAGGGGCGACTTTTGGGCAATCGGTCAAGGCTACAGACATGGGCCTGTAGGCATGAGCTATAAAGCCAATGCCAGATGAGACAGTGTGTGTGTTTTCTTTTAGCCATTCCCTGTCGTCTGATTTATCGTGATGTTTACACAATAAAAGCAAAAATTTTAAATCTCAAATATTCTCAAATAGGCTATAAATTGTGAGGATTCGAATACAAACCCCTTGCAGATTTCTAACTTGTATTAAGAAATTGAAGTAGACCTGAGGGGGTGTAACTTTTTGGAAGTTTACCCTTTTCATATATCGCTTGGAGAGAGAGACTCTATGTGCTAAAAACAGAGTATGTAGGCAGAGAGGGGCCAGTTTATGACAGTGTCTGTATCTGCAATAAGCCACACGTAAAATAAGCACTGCTAAATAATTATAAAAAATAGCGATAAAAGCTTTCATTCGCTGACGCATTTAATCATGCACGCAAATGCACAGAAGTTCCTGAATTATCTAGACTGGCTAAATATAAAAGTTGTCAAGTGCTTTGTGCATAAGCAGTAGCCCAGCTCTCCCCTGGAACCAGAAGAGACGTGAAGGCCTGATGCAGCTCTTCAGGTAATTACCACAGACACAGAGGAGGAGGAGGAGGAGGTTGGAATGGGGGTTGAGTTGCAGTGCACTCGATGGCTACTTCATGTTCTCATTTCCATATGAACAATGCTCTCTGCAGCTATTTGCGTCAATCAGCGAGCCCCGTCTCCTGTTTCCCCTGCCCTCTTAACTGCAGAGTAAGATTTCTGTCTCTTCAACTCCTTTCTTCCAGAGTTGAGAGAGGGGGGGGAAAAGTACGGTATACGCACACCATTTATTGGGCCTGGTTCAAGAGTAATCTGAGTATAATAACAGGATAATAGACAAGTAAATGGAATTTTAGATTTCTTTTTTTTTTTAGCCATTTGTTTCCTGGCAACCTGAGTCGTCGTAACCAACTGTTCCCTCGAACATACCTCCTCCAAATTCATCTCGTCAGGATTGTCCCAGGGTTTGAAAAACTTGCCGGTGCGCTGCTTCTTCAGAGGTACCACCACAACGTAGTATCCCCTTGGAGAAAAAAAGAGAGAAAGGAAATGCATATTTACGTTCTAGCCAAGGTCGGAAGATCACTTGCAGTTTTAAAAACACATCAAAGTCGACCGTTTCCCTTTGAAAGTCAATGGCCACTGTTGCCTGGATAAAAATAAACAAAGCCCCGTATCACAGCAATCACAGATTCAGCACTGCACAGTGCACACAGCGCCTGTCTGCGTTAGAGAGGGTAGGCTGCTTACCACAAATGGCTGAGAAAGGACACATGATCATGCAATTAGCAAGTTATGCTATTCCTTATAACTCGATTTGGACTATATTCCTCCATGTTTTCCATTTAATTGAGGCATGTTCAGAGAAGTCAGGCACCACGGTTACACCTCACTGAGCCCTCTGTGCATGCTGAAAAGATATGGAATTAGAGGGATTTTCATCCCTCCATCAGGGCAGCAAGAGAGATAATGGCCTCTGCCAGAGTTTTTTGGGCTTCCTGGCTGGGCACAGCGCTAGCTCGCGTTAGCCAGGAAGGCAGTGTGGCAGGCTAATGGGAAACTAATTAGCTTAAGCTCTGGCTTGGGAGAGAGCGGGCCAAGTGCATCCAGCAAGATCAAAAACCCAAGATGGGTTTGAAGCGCCAGTCTGCAATCGGATGTGCTCCTTGGCCTTCTGACAACCCCGGGCTTTGTTAAAAAGGCTATAAGAGACTTTATGGGCTTAGAGGAGTGGGCCTAAATGAGACAGGCTGCCTCTACTCGCAATGTCTGAGGTGGACTGGATATTATACTGAAACGTATGAATGAATATAAATCAGCTATTAAGCTAATTTGTTTGTTGCCATTTACAATGCATCAATAAGAAATAGGAATAGAAAAATCACTAATATGGACGTGAGCAATGGCAAGAGAAAGCTTTAACTGCACCGTGGAGATGCCGATAGAAGTTTTATAGATCTGAACAGACCCACCAAAGAGCCATTTTATCTAAGTCCAATCATATTAGGCTCAACAGCTGATACAATTACAATCCAATAGAAATGAGCTGTTGCTTCATCCTCTCCACTCACCTGACTTTCTCAGACGTCTGCACCGACGGTAGCTCCACGGTCACCATACCGTCAGAGTTAGTCTTGCCGATCAGGTAGGGCTTGGTGCGGAGGATGTCTGGGGCCGTCATGGTGGACACGCGGTGCTGGAGACCTCCGGCGCTGTTCCCACGGTTGGTCAGGAGGAAGGAGTACTGCGTCTCAGGCTGAAGACCCGTAATCAGCTTCTGGGTGAGCTTCCCGTCCACCTCCACGCTCTGCCCGTTATCGTAGAGGATCTGGGCGGGAATGAGTCGACGTTAACATTTAGCGCACTCAACTGTACACTACGAAAAAGTGTTTCATAGCATCGTCCGGAGTACTACGAGCATGGCGATCCATTTGGTGATGAGTTACTTTGTGTAACTCTATACAGAATATGCGCCCACATTATCTAGAGACTCACAGTGAAGGGTTGAGCTGCGTTGTAGTTGTCTGGGATTTCCCAGGTGAGCAACACCGATGTCTTCATGGCAGCTTTCACGTGAAAATTTTTTGCAAACACTGCTAAAAGAAAGGGGGAGCGGATGATTTAGACACACAAAAACATCTTTATCAACCAGTAGTCCCACACCAGTGCTTACCTGGGTACGTTTCCTTCAAAACAAGTCTGAAACCAGCACTACAGTGAGCTTAAAACACTCCCTTTCTTACCTTCTTACCAACACCGCCTCTTAAAATTAATGACTGACCTTTGCTTGACTGACCACACAACAAGGGACACACATACTTACTCCTTTTACTGTTTTTTTTTTTGTTTAAATCATTCTTAGGTTAGGGAGGCTAAGGATAGGACAGATAGATGATTAATACCAAGTCGTCTGGTTGGTCCCATACTCATTCAACTTCTGCCTTTTGAGGCTTGCAGAGGAAGCTGCTGCTGTTGGAAAGGGTTGTGGAGGGAGAAGGTGTTTTTAAAAAGAGGAGAGGAGGGCTAAGAGGGTTCAGGGAATGGTCCTACCTTGATCCAAAGGCTGTGTCCTGAATTGGACACTTGGGCTATAGGGGCCGGAGCCCTTGCTGGTGAAGGCGCACATTTTAATATCATAAGTGGTATCTGCCTTAAGGCCATCCAAGATGACGGTAGACTCGGGGGCGGTGATGAAAAGTTCCGAGGGACTGCGCGGGCTGTTGATGTCCTTGTACTGCAGAGCGTATTTCACGATGTGGCCGTTACGCTCTACCAGCAAAAGGGGTTTCCAGCTAACCTGAATGGTGGTGGTAGTGGCGCCCTCTGCTATAATGTTCTGAGGGTAGCCGCTTGGGACATCCTCATTGGTGGTGACCTCCCTGACCGTCTCCTCGCCGAAGCCCACCTTGTTGCGGGCCGAGAGGCGGAAGGTGTACGAGGCCCCCTTGTGGATCTCTTTGGTGGTGTAGTGTTTCTCGTGCTCGGGGAACTCGATGACGGTCAGCGGATCCACGTCTTTGCGGCCGAAACGGAGGCGATAGCCTTGCAGGGGCCCGTGGGTTAATGCCGGGGAACGCCACTGGAGGAGGGCTGTGCCCATGTTGGTAGTACTGACCATGAGCCAAGGTTTATCGGGAACTGACACAATGGAGAAAAGAACAAATCGTTGTAAACACACATTCAGTTTTATGAATGCACATGCAAAAGAACTCAGCAAAGGAAAGAATAACTGAATGCTTTAGTCGTGCAACATTTCAACGCAGAGTGGCTCTTCATTAGACTATAGGGATTGAAACAGTATATACATAAACGTACTGGGAGCAAGGTAGTGTCCTTCATTTTTATATAATTCTTTAAAAACAATAAAGTTTCATACCACATGTCTGGGGAATATTACTATTATTATTACACCCAATGTAATGACTTTCTATAATATTTTCTAAGAACTGTCTGTCTCATCTAGTCTCTCTTTTCCATATCTGTCTCTTTTCCATCTCAAACACTGTCTCGGGGCCTTGTAGACAGGTGCAGCATGAAAGACCTTTGAGACAAATTAGAAAAATATCTCAATTACATGTCACATGCGCACACTCAGAAGCACTTCTGAGTTGCCGGTAGGCTCCTGTGGCACGGCGCTCTCTCAAAAGAAGCGAGTGACAGAGCTGAACAGGCCCCCCCATTTCCCTTAATTTCTTCAGTCTTTTTTCTTTCCTTTTCCCCCACTTCACTTTCCATTATTTTTTTAACCCCAGTGAGCATTCCAATTTCATCGCAGTGGGTAAGAGGTATTGCAATAATTGAGGCAGCAATTAGCCACATTCATACTTTTAATACCCGCCGAGAAGAATATTTGCCCTAGTGTTTCTCCACTGGGTACAATTTCACAGCTTTAGACAGCAGAAATGCATTTTTTTTTTTGGAATGATCACATAGCACATTAGCAGAGGGTCATGGGAGATTTGTCAGCGGTGACAGTTCCTTTACCTGCGCCAGTGGTGGTGATCAGTTTGGGCTTGCTACGAGCCCCGTCGCCTTTTGTCGTGTAGGCTGCCACAGCGACTGAATACGTGGTCTCAGCCTGCAGCTCTGTGATGATCATTTCCTGTGGAGTAGCAGGAGTTTTAGTCACAGAACACTCATTTGCAGCTATATAGGTAGGAGAATGGGTAGGAGTTGGATGTGATGTTGACATCAACATCGCAAAGGGCGTAGAGGACACATGGTCTCAGCATGCACTAAGGACTGGGACAGTGCAGTATAAGAGGATAGAGTTGATCAGGGTTGGTTATTAAATAACAATTAGCAAAGCAGTATCCTCCCCTGGCCTCAAACATGATCGCTTCCAGCAAGTGTCACAGTTACAGAATTCAACCTTTTTAAAGAGTAACTAAACCCCAAATCCAAATCTGTGTAAACCTGACATCTAAAGGTAAAAAGCATGCTACTGAAATGTCCGTCTGCTATTGGCTGATCTTTGCTGCCAGGTGATGACACCTTCTATAGAGTGCAACAGATGATGACATCACCTGGTACCATAGACCAGCCAATAACAGATGGGCAGTTTAGTAGCTCGCTTTGTACCTTTCAGATGTCCGGCTTTACACAGGTTTGGGTTTGGGGTTTAATTACTCTTCAGGGTTAACATCTATTCTGCCATTCGGTGGTTAGGATGAAGAAGTTCCTTTGAACAAAGTGTTAGTCAAGGCATTGCATCTGTAGTTTTAGGGATAAACATCACAAGAAGGTGAACTGTTGCTCAGTCTGTTGTTCAAAGCTTGGTCATGAACTGGTGATGCAGAAAAGAGACATGCAGTTCATGCAGAGGATGGAAGTTGGGGGGAAAACAGGATTGGAACTTGGTCAAGTTTCTTATCTACTCACATGTTCAGTTGAATCATCATATTCCCACTGATTACGATATAAGAATATGGAGAGAAAAGAAAAAAAGCAAATAAGGCCAAGTACAGATACTAGTCACTCGTGAAAGACAAATCTGTCTTGGAATGAACCCATCCAGTCAATTTATTTGGTGTCAGAAACAATTAGAATAACAGCAGCAACAATCATATGTACAGTACATGGTGGTTATGTGGACAGATGTACAGCCTACTGTATACGTGCACCAGTTAAATTGTGATTGGTGACAAAACAGTTAAATAGTCAGCGCCATGACTGATGATTCATGTATTGGTTTTCACTTGCCTCTAACGTAACTGTAAGTGTGTGCCTTTAACTATAAGCTTTTTTGTCACAATGAATGTGAAACTTGCAATGGAGAGTGTGGAAGCTTATATCTTTGAACTATAAGTGCAGCAATTATGAAATAGCTGTCTTTTTCCCCACTCCCCAGGCGAACGACTCCGCTACGGAAGGTATGCAGACTCTTGAAGGTGAGGAAGAGAAAAAGAGAGAGAGATACTATGTGTGTGAGAGATGAGGCGGCTGGCTGAGGAGGGTGTTTTACCTGGGCATCATCGATCAGGATGTCCTTGATGACTGGCTGTCCCGTGGGCTCCCCATTAACCATCCTGACATAGTGCACCTGGTACCCTCGGATCTGACCGTGCTGCTTGGTGGGCATCGGCGAGCGCCAGATCACTTTAATTGATGAGGAGTTGACAGCCTCCACCTCAACTTTACGAGGTGGCCCGCTGGGAACTGGAGGAACACCATGGGATAAGAGAAAAAAGGTCAAAATTATAGAGAACCCCTTCACCCTCCTTTTAAATCCAGCCCAAAGCCGTAGCGCAAAACGCTGCGATGATCAAAAATTACAAAAGTGCAGCAAACTGCAACAAGCACTGTATGACATCAATATTTCAACAATGGCAAGGAAAAAAAAAAAAAAAAAAAAAGGCAAAAAAAGGGTTAAAAACTACCAAATCTCAAACATTAAAAATGGGAGAGG
>OMOV01007328.1:1465-11601 GCA_900312565.1 Beryx splendens
TGACTGGAGTTCAGACGTGTGCTCTTCCGATCTTCGTTGTGTCGGTGGGGAAAGTGAAAGCGAAACACCCCCCCCCGCCAGTCTGAATCTTAGAACATGGTGTACATCTAAGGCTTTGCCACTCAGGTCTTGTGCAGCATTACACTTTTCTCTTCCACATGTCTACAAGCAACGCAATATTTTACTCTCTGACAAAGTTCTTGAAAGCCCAAGAAATGAGACAATATTTAGCATTATGGCTAAAACAGGAATATTATTCAAAGTTCTAAAGTGCTTCTGAGGACAACGCTAATACCTTTACACATTAGGTATCAACAACCTAAGTGCTTTGGAGAGCAATAATAAAGTCCTGACAAATACAACCTTGCCATTAAATCGTTCTCTTTCAATTTTCTGATTGCACTCCCCCTGGATTTATGAGAATGCAATTATAGGTCTAGGTAAACATCGTCTCTGAGCATAAAACCTCTGTTGGGAACACACCAGATGCAGAGCCAGAGAAGTTCAAGCACTCTGACTCAATGGCATAGCCTTGCATATCATTAGCCTTGTACGATGTTACAATGCTGGGAACCTCTGTTGCTCCGGACTTGGGAAAGCATCACTCAGACACTAATGAGGTTTCTAGCAGCTTGAGACCATGATAGAAGCTAATATCAGTTTCAGTGGGATTTCTGGTTAAATAAAGGACGAAACATCAGATTTGAACCTGTCTTTACTCATCAAAAGAGTAAATGTGACTTATGTTAACATAAATTGTGTTTTAATTGGTATTTGTATTTATGTTATAAGACAATAGCGATTCAACCTATATCCACCTCATGAAAGCTTTTACATTTGCTAAACACCCGGTGTCTGGTAGCTCTTCCCTGGGAAAAATCCTCTGGCACACATGCATATTTTTTGTTGTTGTTGTTGTTGCAATAAACAGAAGAACTGGGTTGTTAGTATGACCAGTCATAGCCACCATGGCTGAACAGACAAAGAAAACACCTACAGCAACTCAGAGAAAACTGTTTCCATGGTTCGGCATTGGACTGCCTGTTCAGATTCAATAGCTTACAGTGCAACCCCTGGCCTGCTTGTCCATGGGACCGAAATCTTGGTTGATCACAGGAATCTTAATCACAGAGCAGAAGTGGTTGACTTCTTCCCATAAACGGGATCCAGGCCTCCCAGTGAAAAACACCATGGGCTCTGTCCTCTTCTGACCCGCCACAGTTAAAGTAGGATAATTTATGGGTATTTGGAGGCTGATAGTGGTATTTTTTAGAATGAACCTGTCCATATTTCATTTTGATATTCTGCTCTAGGTCAAAAAATAGGCCTACATTTCTAAGAATTTACCTACATTTCTAATTTCTTTCTTTTATATTTGTGGAGATATATTGGATAGTTTTTGAAAGGTGATACCAAAACCGATATTTTTGGACTGATAGCTGATGTTTTGTGCTGATTCAGTATCTTTAAATTTGACCATTTACCTGTCCAAAATGACAAGTTTTCAGTGTTGCCCCCATAATTGTATTCTTTGGGTGGAAAAGCCTCTGAAACAGCCTTTACACCATCATGGGATGCTAAAACTCTCCACTGAAAGCCAGACTAATGAAATTCTTTTAGGTGGGTTAGTAGCCAGACTGCTGAGTAAAATCCTCCCATACAACACTGGACTGATTTCTCTGGTCAGACATCTGATGTAAGAAATAATAATGATCTAATAATGATCCAAACCTATTCACTTGCTGTGGTTAGGGTGGAACCTCCATCATATCAGAGGTGGACAACACTGTGATAATTCATATTATTATAAAAGACCAATATTGGCACGATTTATCTGCAAACAGTATTTCCCTGTGCCACGTCAGGAGTAATTTATTGTGGTCAGAGTATGAAGACAGAGGCTGTGTTAAACAGTGCTTCATGGTTTCACTCAATAAAGCTGAGATACGGCAATGAAAATGTCAACGGAAGAACAAGCAGGCTGAATTAGCCTACAGCTGCAGGCGGAGGGCCCCAAATCAATACGGATCAATAGAGGTAGCAAGAAATTGCCTCAGACACAAGAGACAGCCACAGTCACAGATCTGACATCTCTCATCGGCTACCATTATCTCCCTTTGCCTGGAAATGAGGAAAAACACTGCAGGAAGGATAGAATTTTTGAGGCGAATCGCTCGTTTAATGTAGCTTACCGTGTAGCCATACACAGTGTCAGTGATGAGAACGGAGAGGTCAGTGATGAAAACCACCCCGCTAAACAACAGTAAATTGATTTTGTAATTGAAGAAAGAGACAAAAGGCGCCGTGCTGCAAGGGTAAGTAGCCATCTGGGCTGGGGTTTTCATCCATTTCCAGCACTGAAGCCTCGAAAGAGGCCAGTGTGTTTATAGCCGTAAAATATTAGCTCCCCTTGGCAGCGATGCTAGCCACTCTCTCCGCACTCTGCAGGGGTTCAACATAATTTATGAACATGTCACGGAATGACATGGTTATCTCCAGGCCCATGGTGAGCGTAGATGGCTAAGGAGGGTGGTTTTCCTCACGCTGGCCTACATCGCCCATCCACCCACAGAGAAGAACCAGGAGGAATGGAGGGCACTGTGACAACAAGGCTGAATCTCCAGGAGGGATGTGACACAGCTAATCCCACCGCCTCCATGCTTATAGTACAACTCCCCTTAGCAATGCCTCCTGTCTTACTAATAAGGAAAGAGAAAGACATGATGAAGAGTTCCTTTGCTGACCAGGTAAAGGAGTTTCCTCTCAATAGAGGCATTGTAGTTGCATCACAAACCTCCTAGCAACTGTAGCTGTTGTGAAATGGCGGTCCAGTGGGCAGTTATCTGTGTGTAAAATATATAACAACCAGGCCAGAGAAAGAGAGATACCTGGAAACTATCGTGGTGGTGTGAGTGTAGGTCAATTAAGTCATGTTCTAAGTAAAAGTGAATGGTCTGATACGGTAGTTTTGTTTCCAAATGTAGGTTACTGTGACAGTAAATTGTCTTGTCTTTAGCTCCAAAATACTCGAGCTGTAGCTTGAGAAGAGTCAGCTCAATTGACCTGACCAAACTTTGTTTTTGCTTTGTTAGCTAGCTAACTGTTAATGGTAACATGCAACTACTAGCCATTACTAATGTTACCTTCTACTAGATACAAGTGCACAAATCAGAAGAGACAGTGATCGTTAGCTGTCAGGCTAACAAAAAGAAGCTATATCAAAAGTTCAAACAGGAAGTCTACTTTTCTTACGCACACTCTGTCACTTGTTTTAGAGATTGGGGATTTTCCCACACTGTCAATGTTTTTTTCTTCTTTTCTCCCTACGTTATCATTTCCTGCGTCTGCAATTTCTGTTTACCCAAAAGTGTCTTGGTGGTTAGGTGGCTAAGGCATGTACCATGTAACCGTGACATCCTGACAAAAGGCAAAAATTCCCCAAAAACCTACATTAACCAGTCATCAGATGCTATTCTAAAATATGTTGCTGATCATTTCATGATGGGGTCTAATCGATAAAGCCTTTCTATAAATTCTAGATTCAATCAAGCAATAAAAACTTGTCATTCATCCCTCACATTAGTTCTTGAACTAATCTAAACACACAATCAGATGTAAAGATGTGATGAAATGATCAGTTACCAAACATCACAGAACCACACCTTTTCAATGCTTTGGAGACTGTCAAGTTGTAAGTTCAGAAACACAATCAACTGTTCTCAGCTACTGCTGTCCAAGAGCTGAGGACCTCCAATATGGCTGCCAGAGGAGCTGAAGACCCAACCAAGTTAATCAACCGACATTTTTGAAATGTTTTCCTTTGTAATGGTAATGATGTCCAAAAATAAAACCAGACAGAGAAAAAATAACTGAAATAAACATAAAACCAAAGGAAAAGAGGCCTTAAACATCGTATCAGAAGAAGCGTAAGAATGGAATATCGTCTCATTTTTACAACTTGGATGCGTTCACATGTTTAACTTGTTAGAATACTCACATCCAAGATGGCAATAGTAAGTTCAAGGTTAAGTATCTCAAATCAACCATAAACAACTGCAGCAGATATTTCTTGCTTTTGGTAAGTAGAACTGATTGTGTAAGTGTGACTCTAGCTGATAATTTGGTTTTTATTACCTTTCGCTGATGATATCAGTGTATTTGCTGCCATGTCTACCGCCTGTGTTGACACACTTCCACAGTTTGTGACGCCAAGTGTGAGCTATCGGAGCCTACAAAAAAATCCCACATCTCCTAGTTGGAAGTACAACTTAACAGTTTTTCTCAGTTGTATTTACTGTAAATCTGATGTGATGCGAACATGGCATTAGCCTCTGACACACAAAGCAGCGTTTTAAGAGATGATGAAAAAGAGAAGATCGGGGATGAGAGACATATACTACTGTAGACAGAGAGGTACAAAGAAGGAGAAAGTGTGGGCCGATTCCACCACTGAGAAGAAAGACGAAGATAAGAGAAAGAGGTCTGGCTCTGCTTCGCCCATAACAGCCCCAAGGCTATTCTGCATCTATTATAGACTCATCTCTCTCCTACACAGCATCACCACCACAACTACTGCTGGCCTCCACTGTGACCATTGGAACAGTACAGAGTACACACTGGCCTCAATCAGGCTCTCAGCAGCCAGCAATGCTATGGACGAATCCTCAAACTAGACGCTTTCAGCTACACTAATCACACATACTCAGTCAAGGCTACATCAGTCCCAACAGGTTTCCCATGGTAGGAAGGACTTTTTTAGGTCATGGAAGCAATCCACCGATGGAACATTCCATGGCTTTTCCATGACTGTCCATAATCTATCTCCATGAATTAAAAATCTTCTTTTTTTCATGGTTTGTTAATGATTTCAATTTGGTTTCCACTCTAGTTGGGCTGGAACCATCACCAAATGCAATGAATGTGTGAAACAAACAAGTTGTAAAATACAATCTGGTATATTCCTGGAAAGTGACCCATTTGTAAAATTCCCTGATAATACATGACTTCCCTTGCCTGGTCCAGACCTTTGAATCCGCCCACTCCACCGAGTCGACTGCTTCTGGTCTGGCATCGTGACATGTAACAGCGGTTTCTCCGGTTGAAAAATGGCCGGTCCAGTGAGCGCCGGAGGGAACTAACGATTAGCCAATCAGTGCCACAGGCGGGACTAACGCCGTTGTCAAGCTGTTGTCAAGCTGTTGTCAAGCTGTGCGCCAGAACCAAGGAGGAGTAATAACAACAATTTCGACTACTATAGACAAGATAGACGCTGCTGTCGAGGCTGTTCTATATCCATTAAAAGTACCGATTACTTTGAAATCCAAACAGCACTCTGCTTTGAAGGCATTAATTCAAAGGGGAATGTTTTTTGCGTTCTCCCAACTGCAGCAGTGTCGACTTAAAATGACATTAGATTCAGGCGGATACGTTGGTCTCTAGTGATTGGTTAGGGAAAATTGTAAATGGGAGTGTAACGAGTTGACAATTCTGTCTGATATCAGGCAATGACCCAGAGAATTGATCAAATTCCCTGACTGTCCCTCATAATTCCATGATATTCCTCAAATATCATGACCGGTGGGAACCCTGTCTCCAAGTCAAAAATGATTGGAAGCGCTCCCCATGCTAAAGTTTCATCATGCTTAACCTACAGCTACATTAACACAATCAGCCTCACACAAAATTCAGATACTTACATTCAAACTGACTCCCAGTTAATTGGCCTGACTTTCACAGTTTCTACAAGTGAGAATGTTTTGTTCTCTGTGTTGAACACCTATTATTTTGCTGTTAATCAGTTATATTCTTTTTACATTTTTATTTGACTTCTTCGCTCAGCAGATGGCCGGGAATCAATGGCGTGAAAAAGGTCACTCTTTGAAGGAAGTAAATGATGGTTTCGGCTTTTAAGATGAGCTGCAATGCACATGTCTGAACAGGCACTATTCCCAGATAAGTCTGATGCAGTCTACTTAATAGCTGTCAGAAACCAGGCCCATGATAACTGCCACAGGGGGGAAAGGCAGTTTTTTGTTGTTTTCCAGCAGACTTATCTCCTTTGTAGCTTGCCAGCACAAAAAACTGAGATATGAGTGAAATGATTTCACCCTCAATAATGGGATTGCTCTTTTAGATCCATCCCACCTCGCCCCCCAAATCTCCCACCTGTTCTCCCTCCCACTTTCCCATGGTGCCAAACAGAGGATTGGCATTGGCATTTACCAGGAAAATGGAAACCAGTGTGAGGCGTGCATCCCACCAGTGGCTTTGGATGGGAAAGCGAGGAAAATGAGAGCAGCAGCAGGCCGTCAATCTGTATTCATATGTTGAACACACGTCTGCGATAAAGAGAGAGTGAAAAGGTCAGGGATTTACCATTAACTACTGGATGCCCTCACGCAGAGCCAATATTTCCATAACACAGGCAAATAAAGAATTCTATTCGAGCTGTAAAGCCATAATAAAGGGCTGCCGCAAAAATAGAAGAAGGATCAGACGGGTTCTTTCACCATGCTTTCGTATTTTCTGTGACCAGCAGCTGTCATTCAATACTCAACAGCGGCTAGGTTGACGCACACAGACAATACCACCCTTGACCCGGTAACCTGGTTTAGATTTAAACAACCAAACTCAGTTACTGTAGAGTAACACGGGTAAGCTCATCCTTTTATTATGAGAAACCTGGTTACGATGCCTGGCTTACTTTCACATTAAACAGGTTACTGTGGCATGGACACATCTTACTGCTTAATATCCGTGAAAGTCGTGTACATCACTCTGGCACAGTGACAGATAGCTCGGGTGAGTCTACTGTCTGCTCGGCCCAGTACCACATTAGAATGCTAAAACTGGGGCATTAGACTATCTTAAGGGCTCCATGCTGTAGCGGATGCCCTGATAATTCCAGACTTCAGTAACCTAAAACCTAAAACCCCTAAATCGTCTTAGCCAGCCCGTGGCAGTGCTCTGTGTATATTACAGCGCTCCTCCTGGCAGCTCTCACCACATTACACTGCCAAGTCACACAAGCTCAAGGAAAAGCAATCTGCAACTGATATCACTCCATACTTACTATCTCACTCACTTACTATCTCTGTCTGGCCTTTCAGTATCTTTTTTTTGTTCTTGATTCTTTCTGATGCTCTCCTGCTTTCAGTCTCTAGATTGTTTGTTCATGTGTCACGCTCAGACAACACTGATCACATTTTCACAGAACTTGGGGGAATGACGCGTCTCACAACTGCATTCCAGCATAAATCAAAATTAAAAAATAAATAAATATATCATTTGTTCTATGTCATTCGTTCGTCTGTTCATCACTCACAATATCCTACACCATCAATCAGGTTTTGACTAAACTTGGGAGAATGATGCATCTATCCAAAGCACTGTATCATTTCTCAAATTACAATGACTGGTACAAAGAGGACGCTGCAATTACAGGTCAAAACAAGGTAACATTTCACCTTCTTTGACAACGCCTCTCTCTCTATCCGCTCGTCTCTTTCCCTGTTTGTTTTAGGGTGAACCGCTTTCAGGTTAGCTGTAGTCAAATATGGCTGAGTGCCTCCGGTCTTTGATGTGCAGCTGGCATGATCAAAAGAATGGCTGGTGTGGTAATGACAGGACAGCAGTGTGTGTTTGTCCAGGGGTTACCAAAGACCCCCCACCGGCTTGATGGCAGGGTAGCAGGGAAATAGATCTGTCTCTAAATGATTGCATGGTATCATTCTCCCACATCCAACTGCACAAAATCAGTTGATTTGGCCAAGCCTAGAAAAACCAGTGCAAAACATAGACCTCTCAATGTGAGTTCTTTGTAAAGCATTACAATATATCTATAGCACAAAACAAAAGTAATGAACGCTGATCCAAACAGACAGTAGGAGGTATTTAGACATGCAGTTTATAGAACACGGGGAGAATAATAACGCTGTAATAGTTTGCCTGGTTTATTAGATAAAGGCATGGAGTACCAGAGGCTCAAACAAACTGCCGTTCATGCATCTTTCATAAGGCTTGTCAGAATAGCAGAGCCATTCCTTTCAGGAAGGGATATTACACGGCTCATTTAGGGTGTCGTGCTAGATGGAAAAGAGCTTCACTACACCAATACAGACCAGACCACGCTGTTTTACATGCAGTGGTTGGCACTAGCTACAGTGATGGAGACATGGAGGGACAGATGGAAAAACTAACCCATATTCTGTTATTCTGGGTCAGAATGGCAAGAAAGACATTTTTAAGACGAGCAGCAAACTAGCCTATTTCTTCCATAGGTTTAGATCAATATCAGTTCTTGAAGACCGATATCAAAGCTGATGTTTTTGGATTGACACTGCTGATAGGCTACCTGATATGTTGTGCTGACATTCAATATCTTTAAATTTTACAAGTTGTATATCCATTTTCATTATTATTTCATTTAAACATGAAATAATAAAAACTGTCCGGTATTCGATTTCTAATAAAAGGCCTGTATATTGACCAGATATATGGGCAAATTCAATCAGTCTAACCCTAATTTTGGATTCTGCTTATTTTTTATACAGCTATCATTTGAGCCTCCTTCCATCGATTTTAGATGAACACAGTGTCATAGCAACAAATGAACTTCAACTGTGGGATAAATCAAGTATCCCAAATATACTTGGGGGGTGGTTTGGGGCCTTAAAATCTGTTGAGATGATTTGTCTAGTTCATTTTTTAATGTACACACAGACACATACATACTCACAAAATCTTTTTGGCCCCTTATCTCTAATACAAATTCAAATTTGAATGTGCATTCACCATGTTATTCATAGACAATAAAGCGCCAATAAAAAGACTATATCTAGCATACACGAGCATGGGGGAAAAGCTGTTTTGGCATGAACCTTGGAGTTATTACTGAAAACTTTACTCGCAATATGATGTTATAATATTCCACAGGAATAGAGCAATACTCTAATTGGATCCTAGGTATCTCTAATGATGTACAAAGGCTTCCTGTCAGGGTTTCGAGCAAATTGATATTTGGTATAAACCTATAGTAAACTAACCTACATTTCCATGTCCTATTAAAAATGACTATATGAAGCAAAAGATCTCACTATGTCCACTAAAGGTCAGTTATATATTAGCTATAGAAACAGTAAAGTTCAGTGGTGCACCAGAATGACAGCATCTGTCTGCAATGTGATTTGGGAGAAAGTGAGAATTAATTTTTATATTTAATTCTATTGTGCATTATAAGATGATGTGTGCTTTAGTAACATCACTCCAAAATCCCTTACTTACTACTTTTAGAGGTGAGACATGCTTGGCACACACTTATAAAGCCTAGGAATAATACCAACCTCATTTGTTTGTGAGGCAAGTGAGTTTGATTACTCAGATATGCTATAGGGGCAACATGATGTAGGCTAGAGTGCATGGCATTTGAATAAAATGAATGTTATCATATCACTGCATAAAACACTCATATCTAGCACTCACCAAGTAAAATTCAACTGTGAATTTTTGAAACATTGGGGGGGTGGGGGGCTTCCTGAGCATCAGAAAAAGACAAATATCGAGTCTTTCAAGAACTGATTAGCATTGCACAAGTTGTTATTCTTCTTTAGTGTCAGCTGATACTGGCCATGTTTCATGCTTTCATCTGAAGGCAAAACATAAAATGCACTTGCCAATAGTCTAATGTACCAAGTAGGGGTGTTAATAGTTAACCGGTTAACCGTTAACCGACAGTAGTAACTTTGACTGGCTAATACTATCGGTTAAACGGTTAAAAATGAAGACGAGGCTGGCTGTAGCGCTACTGGGGGAGATGATGAGACAGCGGTGCCTGCTGCCCAGCCTGGAGTCAGAGACGCCGCCAGGCAGGGTCCGAAATTAACAGTCGCCAAGCGCCAAATGCGGGTAGATTTTCCGTTTGGCGAGTAAATCTCGGAAGGTGGCGGGTAAATGTTTGCACCAAAATAGTCATGTAATTAAAAAAAACGATACTGAGCGTCTCTACCGTGTTCTGGTGTTACGGCCGCGCTGCTGCAGCAGGCTTGTCCACTGCTGTCTGTGTCAGAGTGTGTGACACACCCACACACCGTCTCGAGCTCTCCTACTTTTGGTGCCCTGTTTAGCGTATTAGCTGACTG
>OMOV01007356.1:1157-11706 GCA_900312565.1 Beryx splendens
ACCCGATCCTATCGCTCCATGCCCTACGCCGTCAACCTCCTCACGCCATTCCTCTCCTCTCCTCTCCTCTCCTCTTCCCTCCTCTCCTGTCTGCCCTACTTGTTTTCTCCCTTCCACAACATCTGAACTGTCCGGATGTTTCAGGTCCTCCCAGTTCACACCTAGTTCCTCCTGACCAGTGATGTGAGAGTTGTCAGTCAGAGTAAATGAGATAGGCCATGCATGTGGAGACAACTCTCTATCTCTCTTTTGCTTTCTCTTGCTCTCATTTGCTCTCCTTCTCATCCAATCTTTCTTTCTGTCTCCCTCTCCCTGTGTAATTATCACACTTTTGGTGAGTTTGTGGTTTTGTTTGGACTGTGTGTGTCGGAATCTATGACATGTAAATTAGAGCCGGCCCGGGGCACAGGCGGTATAGGCAAATGCTAGGGGTGCCATCCATCCCTAGGGGCTCCCCAAATCAGGAAAGGAAAAAAAACATGTCAAATAACAGCGCATAGGTTGGGACTCATAGCGTAGCGAGGTTACATCGCTGTCTCCGTCTCTCTCCTCTGCTGCGATCTACTGTCTGTCTATGTGTCATCGATGTTTAAACAGCTGCAGGTCTGCGTCTCTGGCAGAGTTCAGCTTTGGCTGAGTGGTCAGCGCAGTCATCTGGGGTTCATGACCTGCTGTGGGAACCCTTCTTTGCAAAATAGTTTATTGAAGAACACTTACTTTATCACTTTAATATCCCAAATATATATCCTATTAGAAGTGTAATAAAATCAAAAACAAGATTGTTACATCTTGTAGAAAAGGCTCTGGCAGTGCACCCGTTAACGAGCCAATTAATCGCCATAGTAACCTCAGCCCATGCAGGCTCTGTAAATCCCCGTGCCATGCAGCAGACAGTCTCTTCAGATGGTCACTTCAGGGACTTAAAACTGAGTAAACCTTACCTGTTGTGTGCGAATGTGTCAATTAACTGTTATGGAAATTGGTGTAAGGTTAAATTGATGTTAATTGACTTGGACCCACATTGCCTGTTTGTTGCTTTGCTTGTGCTATAGGCTCAGCTATGGTTAGAGAGCTTTGTTAAGTTTAATAACCAAGCTATGTGGAAATTGTTAGCCTTCATGTTGCACATCCATTTTAATGAGGGATGTATCCATGTTGTGTGGACTTTTCCCTCACTGCTAACTACTGAGAGTTACTTTATGTGTCTCATGCTGATTACCTTATTAGTATTTGGATAGTAATTCTCCTGCATTCCTTATTTAATTCCATTAGTAATGATAATTACTCTCCTGTTTTAGACCACACACAAACCCACCATCACATCCCTGTATTGTGGCAGGCCGATAGGATTCAGAGACTAAGCAATTGTGCCTATATACCCGATACCTTAAACCTTCAGTAAAGTTCTATGAATCAAATTCCAGTCTCCGTGTCCTGACCCGACACCCCATATTGGTGAACTTTCCTGAGCCCACTAAATAGTTCAGGACATGCCTATTTCCACTTTTATTCGAATACAAATACAAATAATTTTGCTGCCTCAATAAATACAGATACAAATACAAATACTGGGCTCTCTGCACATCCCTACTATGCAGTTTCTGTGTGAGTGTATGAACGCTGGTGGTGGAATTGGCTGCGATGCAAGGGGCACCAGCTAAAATCTTGCCTAGGGCACCAAACTGGTCAGGGCCGGCTCTGATGTAAACTCAGAAATGTATGCTTTTCCCATTCACAACATAAATATTTACTGTATATGCTCATCATGTTTTGGTCTGAAGGCCGACTTGAGAGAGACTGACAGAAGAACCAAGCACAATGCAACTTGACCTCAAGGCCTGCACTCCAGTAATGCCAATTCATACTGTTACCAGTTGACTTAGGAGTAATATTCAGTATAGATGGAGCTTGCATGCGAGTCAGACGTCTTGTACCTCACCATCTTCGGTAGAGGGCTTTCTTCATATTACAGTCTCGCCTCTTACAACAACCATACATGCATTTATCTTCTTGATTTCTCTAAACACATTATCTAACACCTTGCTTTAACCAACAATCCTTTTGACCACCAGGACTTAAGCGCATTATATAGTCGAACCACGTAACGTAAACATGATGTGCTGATGTGTGCGTAGCATGTTGTTGAAGTCCCACACATAGGGTGGCAGTGTTTTAAAAAAAAAATCATATCGCACCAAAATGAAACAGAAGAAGAAAGGAACAGGAAGCAGATGTGATGACAATCACCGGTAAAAACTAACATGGACACAACTATAGCAACACAGCTGGAGGAATGGGATGTGTTGGAGCAGTTGGAACTTGAAGAGCTGGATGCCGTCATGATCGCCTCTATGATCAGCCAATCAGAGTGCGGGATTCTTGGGCAGGTATGCAACACCTACACGGAGACCCTTTTCAACCCCAAATACGCATCAAATAGCATCAGTTTGCATGCCGAGAGGCGCTTTTTTCATTAAAGTATAAAATGTGCTTGAGAACATTGGTTACATTGGTTAGCTGTCAGTTGTAGTCTAGAGTTGAGCTCAATATGTTATTGAAAACTTGTTAGTCTTGTCAAGGGCTCCCTTGACAAGACATTGATTTTCTAAAGCTGAGCATTCATTCTGAGCTATTCCTTAATAAATTAGCCATAACAGCCTTTTATTTCAATATTTTAGTTATGGAAAAAACGATGCTTTCTGATTTGGTTGAATAGGCATTGAACACAGCCCTGTTCCAGATTATCTCAGTAGTTCCTCTATGACTGAATAGCAGGGATGGACCATGAAGCCCTTGTGTGGAAAGCACACGGAGCGTATTTTCTTTACTTTCTTTGTCGACCATTTCTGTTGCGTGTCTGAACTTGGCATGTGTCATTCAAAATAAGATTCAGGCTTTTTTTCCCCCCCAACCCTTCACTGTGGCAGCTCAGAGGGTTTACCACACGCTCTCTGTGTGCTTTCAGTGTTACATTCTTATGCTGTCAATCAGAGGCATTTCACAATGTTCTCCTTCCCATGCAGTCCCTACATTATACTTACATTATACATACATGGAATCCTAAGAGTGGTGTTTGTGAAAGGTAAGTTCGGGACCTAAAAGTGGGTCACGGGAAGATGAAAAAGGTTTTAGTTTATGTAGCACATTAACAAGAAACATGAAAAAAGATAAACAGAGTAGCATTGTGCAAACGCGGTCAGACGCCCCATTAAAATAGGACTCTGGATGGTACGAGCCAGACATCAAGAATGTTAACCAATATTACATCTTCCCAGCGTCTTCCCCGGTCTTTACATTGAATTAGGCTGAAAATAACACTCCTGGGAAAATATTACTAGCCCTCACAATAGCTAGCAAAGCTTAGGTCATGAGAAAAACGGAAAGATTTAATTCCAAAATGCTATAAATCTGCTTTATAAAGATACCTGCTTTTATCCTCAAAAACAATAAATTCTGCAAGCAAACATTTAACTCATGACTTAATTAACCCATAGTATGAGTTACTTACTTCCCAGTTATTTTGTAAGAGGTGGTGTGGTGTCTCTCCCCCCCCCACCCCCTCCCCCCCAAGCATATCTCATTTTGGCATGGAACTCTTGAATTATTTTGAAAATGTGGGTCCTTCAGCAAAACATTCCTATACAGTATATAGGGCATTCTCCTGGCCTCTAACCTACACTGCTGCTAAGAATTACCAAACACCACTGAATTTTGTCATGCTTATCAGAGAGACAGGATGTTGTGGCTTTTTACCGACTAATGAAATCTGAGTTCCTCCTCGGATCTCCCTCATCCATCCACTGCAGCCTAGCGTCTGCTATCGCCCACCACATGGTTTTGATGCACCGATTTTCACGGGCCGTGTTCAAGTCAGAGGTTTGTTTGGAAACTAATCCTAACATAAGTTTGAAGGTATTCTGCATTGTAAAATGGAGGACGCTCGGGGCGTCCCGGCAGTTCGGTGGGCTGGGGCACAGGGATCGTCGGGGTTGAAGTCTGACCCCGCTGTTACATCACATCTCCATGTCTCACTGGCCACTGTGTGCTATTCAACGAAGCAGAGATGCTGTAAAGAACTGCCAAGTTGAAAAGGTTTTTAGACACACCATTGGGATATACGTATTTTAGCAACATACGCACCTCCCTCACAGAAACTGCATGATTAGAGTGAGTGAAACTACGTTGACTTTAAGATAATCACTGCTTGATGCATGTAGTGATTTGTTCCAGTACAGTAAGAAAAACCCAGAGCTACTGTGCTTCCAGACAGTGTATAGGCTAGTTCTTCACTGAAAATACCGTTAAGCAGACTTGACTGCTTCTTTTTTGGCTGGGAGTCAACAACAGTGTCTCACGTCCAGGCCAATATCTGTTTTACCGCAAGAGGGTCTGTTTAAGGTCTTGGTGAGCTGCGGATAGTGGTGTGAGATCCAGACGTGTCTTTAAATTAGTATAAAACAACTTTGTTTAGCAGGTGATCCCATTTCACACATGCATAATACGGTAATATTGTAATTTTAGTTGTAGGCAAGTGTGAGATTAATTCTCAGACCTGTTTCGCCATACAATTGCAGTGAATGGAGAGAGAGAGAAAAAACGCAATTCTCCAATCATCTCTTCTAGACCAACTGAAAACAGAGAATTGCTGATTGTGGGGTTATATCATGGCCAGGAATCTACACGGTACCGCCAAAGTTCATCATCCCTTTAAAGATGCACTCTACAAAACGGCAGATTCTCTTTCTGTCTGTGAATGTGTGAGCTATTAAGAGTTGCTTGCAGCGCTGATGCTGCGATATGTTAATGAGAAGAACACAGTCCTGGCCAGTAAGATTTGCTCTTAGCTATGATGCTATGATAACAGAACACTGTCTGAGCCAATAACAATATGAGATACAGGTGGCGCTGCCTTAGAGCACAACAATAGGCAAGGCCTTCACTTCCTCTGCCGGTGTTTTCGAATGCATGTGTGGCCGTGTGGAGACTCTAATCAGGTGGGGTTAAAAAGTCTTTACCCAGAAGAGGAGTAATTTTAACCAAGAGCACGGTAAAATAAAGAGGGCACGACAGGATAGAAAGAGAACCACCAGCGTGTTTCTTCTTCTTCTTTTCTTTTTTTTGAGGTACATGGTTTTCATCTGATAGCAGTGATCTGGCATTTCCTTTTGAATTGGTTTTCACATCTGCGTATCTCTGTGTGAGTTTGAGGTTTAGACAGCGTGGGCTTGAGGTTTTTCCTGAAGGGGATTTGATGTTTGCTTTATGACAAAGGGTTAGATTCCCTCTGAACATATAGCTTTGTGTCTGACATGCACAGTGCAGCGCGGACATGCTCACCCGATCAAACAGACACTTTATACGCAGTGACACCTTTATTATAAACACATGAACAGATAAAACGATGATAAATAAGACGGTTGCCGTGGTTGACTGAGTGAACACTGGATACCAAAGCGCTGACAAGAGCGTTCAAACAGTAAGAGTGAAGGCTGCTGATGCCTGTAACGAAATATGTGACAGCGGAACTCCACTTTTCTAACTGAAGATGATGATGGTTGTTATATTCTGTGGGCTGCTTCCACTTGGGTCGTTTTTCATATCCAGCTCAGTGAAACCAAGGCAGGACAGATGCAAAGCAGCCATGGAGGGCTGTGGCTGTGACATCAAGCGAATAACTGATTAAGTTTCATGATAATTCATCATTTATTTAAAAAACTTTCATGCATCCACACCTGAGTTAAGTGCCTTGCTCCAGGACACTTTTAGTGTGTTGAGTGAATGGAAGTCGTAGGCTGCCTATCACTCAGGCATATCTGGAGGTCAGGCACATCTGCAGTAGAACAGTAGAAGCACAGTAGAAGAACAGTGGAAGCTTCTGACCGTGGCAGATACACTGGTGGGTTTATACTTTTGATAGGCAGTGATGGCGATAGGATCAACGTAAAATGACACTGGTGTTATCCTTTAAAAGAAAATTCCAGTGAGCTTTTTGCTAATTGGTTACGTTATCTATCCCTTTAATGTTAATTCTGACTTTTTTTTTTACATACATGCACCACAATTAGATATTTTTGCCATACTTTTCGGGCTCATTCACTCCCATTCAATTCCAAACAGCATAAAAAAGCAAAAATACGTTGAGGCTGAAAACACGGGTCAACAACATACCAAATGGGGAATGAATTTATTAGAAGTTCATTCTTCCACCATGTCTTTTGACCTCCTGAGAAGATTGTAGCTTAGGTAAAGTGAATATCGTACATAGATTACCTGTGAGAGATAGCTCTAAAGCAGCTAACAAAACAGTGCATGTTGAACTTCACAAGGTAAGATTGATTTAATGCCATATTTGCTTCTTCTGTGACTGGTACAGGGAAGTTTGGTGTGTCAGAAAATTGGCGTGTTTAGTATTCTGTCATACAATCACCACACTGCGTTCTGAACACTGTGTGTGTGCATGTGTGTGTGTGTGTGTGTGTGAGTGTGTGTGTCTGTGTGAAACTGGACATAAAAAAGTGTTTTAGTGAAAGTGAGACCATTCTGGCTGGTCCTCATTTTTAAAACGTCCACTTAAAGGTCAGGGGGGAGGGTTCAGGGTCACCATTAGAATTAAGGTTATGCATAAGGTTAGCCAGTAGTGGCAAAGGTTAAGGTTGGAGTAAGAGATTAGAGAGTGAATGTGCTTAATTGAAGGTTTATCACACCAGCTGCAGCGAGTGTGTGTGTGTGTGTGTTTCTGTGATTGTGTGTTAGTGTGTTTGTTTGTTTGTGCGGGTGTCTGTCCAAGAAGTACCCGGAGGTCAGGGGAAACCCCAACTGTTACCTTAAAACAGAGGAGATAGAATTAGTAAGAAAGTTAGTAAGAGAGTGAGAGAGCAGCAGAGAGAGATAAGCTGCTTTTCTCCACCTCCAATCCCCCCTTGAAGATCAGATTGCTCAACTGGTTGGGCAAGCCCTCAGCCCCCCCCACAGACATGCACACACACACAAAGACAAGCACTCATAGATCTACACACATGCAGGGCTCCCTTGCATCTGCTGTGTGGGTGTTCCTGCTCACACTGACTCATGAGGTGACACAGAGTCATCCAAGGCTGATGACGACTGCTGACGTGTGTGAGGGTGTGTGGGTATATGTGTGTGCGTGTGTGTGTGGGGGGTTACCCCCAAACACTGGTGTGATGCCAGACAAGTGCGGATTAATAGTTTCACTGGTCAATTTAATTTCCCAGCTGCCAAGGTAGTTTTAACAATAGAAAAGACTAATTGAAGACAAGCTACCTACCCAAGCAGCTAATATCAGTGACAGACTTGCCAGCCATTTGTCAGGTGGTCGTAGTGTTTATTTCAAGCCCAGCATACATTAAACAGCAGTAAACTGGTTCTATATGTGTGCTTAGAGGGCAGCACATACACTATTCCTGACATGAATGTCGAATTGATGTTCAAGTAAACTGGGAAAAGGAAATTATCGTAAATTTACGTCAGAGGAATTCCCGTAAATCCTTCAATGAAAGATAATGACCATGGGGATACGCTATGCACAATCTGATGGATGATCATCATGTTAATCTATGACACACACACTCACACCACACACACACCACACACACACACACACACACAGGCGTTTATATCAGGGGTTTTGTTCTCCCGGGACAGATTTCACTATGACGTAAGGGTTGAGGGAGGGAAGGATTGTGTGTGCGTGCTCCATTTGAGCATCAAGGGTCAGTTGTTCAAAAACATTCATTGTGACGCTGTACCGCTAAGTTCTTTACAGTAGAGACTTTATTTATAGACCACTTTTACTTTAAAATTAGATATTGTCCTCTTTAGCTCAACTAGATATATATGTATGTACTTATATCTGTTATGTAATGTCAATTCTGTGCAAAAATCACTGACAAAAGTCTTCTGAATGTTCCAAATGCCAGATTAAAGACTAAAAGTGATCAAGCCGTTGTAGTCAGGGTGCCTAGATTTTGCAACAATTTGCCTGAAGTAATACATTGATCTAGCTGTATCTGCTTTAAACAGCCCACTGAAAACTCTTTTTTTATAGACTTGCATTCAATTAATATCTGGTTTTATGTCATGACTGTTATATTGTTTTTTTCCCATTCAAACTAGAATGATGTCCTTTGTTTTTCTGCTTTTTGTAATGCTTCCAGTGCCTGTTTTATATGTGTATGGGTTTTATTTATTATATATTGGCAAGAAACCACAAACAGATGTCTTGTAATATTTTTTTTTCAAACTTTTACTCTAGTTATTACCTATTTTTTGCCAAGCACATAGCATGTACATAAATCTTAGATGAAGCATTCAGTATGCTCATCACATGCAATACACAAAGACACATTGATTCAACAAGACTTCACACATAGAGCCCAAATTCACAAGTAGACACGTACCACAATTGTAGGCAAGCCCTTGAGGATCTGTGACGTCACTGTGGGACTGAGGAGGGTGTTCACCAATCGCAGCGACATCATTATAATTGTTTTATTTAATGATTATTCTATTGAATTGGAACTGGCATGACTCTCTCTGTTCCAAGCTGCACATTTATAACAAATCCCTGCCAGTCAGACCGCTGCTGAAGCATTACTTTATCTGACATCCATCTAACTCTGTCTCACCAAAGTCATTTCTGTGACATTGTGTAGTGTTTCTTGCTATAGCATAGCCTCATTTCGCTGTCTTCAGCATCAGATGCCTTACTAGTAAGAGCTTGTGCCATGGGTGACATGAAGTACTAAACTAAAACTAAAAAGTAACATGTGTAACTTAATATGCACCACCAAACCCACTCCAATATAACACACATCAAAATACCCAACACAATAAAGACAGAATTACAAGACATAAAAATTAAAGTTAATTGCCGACAGTCATAGAGCATTTTTATGGCACTTATGTGACTGCCACTGAAACCTATGTGGCTGCTACTCTGAACAGCCTAACTTTCTATTTTAATAGAAGGCTTTCAGATAACAAAGTCGACCCTCGATCTGGCGGCCATATTGGAGATCATCAGCTCTTTGGCAACAATGACTGACAATATAGCTCAGTGCATTTCCAAACTTACGACTCAGCTGACTACTACTACTCAGCTACGATGAACACATGGTGACTTCTGTGCTTCTTGTTGTTTTGTTTTTTGTTTTTTGACTGGGAACTGATCGGTTTGTCTGACATTGGATTGATTTTGAGTTTAGATAAGCTTGTTAGTTAGCTAGTTAACAAAGCATCTGGTCAGCTAACTTTAACTGTCTTGTTGTTAACACATCTGATTTGCACAGTTAGCATTAGTTGGCCGATACCAAGTAGTTGCTAGTTACATGTTAAAATTAACATTAATGTTGCTTTGCTAAATTAGCTTGCTGGCTACGAAGTAAGGGTGTTGGGGTGGCAGATGGGTGTATTTGTCTTCAACTCTGGTGATCCAGACTCAATTCCCAACTCATGCCAAGAACCTTTAGTTGCCTGCTAAAATAAAACAAAAGATATTTGACTTGCCTAAACGTTCCGTTAGCTAACCGTTTCACATGATGAACAGGACAGTATGGCATGTCCAATTTGTGCAATTGTCACGTAATCCAATTTGTGGTGACGGAACGTGGTCTTCACATAATTTGGGTCCACAACATGTAATCTGTGTTTAATAAGACTACAAAATTTAATAAGACTGTGCTGAGTAGGGGCTAGGGCTAATTGTAACGTTACTGAATGGACCTACACCCCCACCTCGACCCCCTTTTTCAGAAGGCTCTCTTTTTCTTGCCTATGTTTAGCGTTATTTGCTTCCATATTGCCACCAGCTGGGGTTGCTAAGACATTTGCGACACAACTACAAAACCTCTATACCCTTACTTTCCACATTACATTTTAACTACACTCTACTTATTGTCCTCGTCTGAAAGCTGCCTATTACCTACTGTAAGTTGGATACTAACTTTATACATGAAGGCTATTAAAATACCAGAAAATTAACCGACTGCTGAAATGACCCACACATGGCCACAGATGAAGTTGCATTATGGATGGAGACTACTGTGTGGATAGTTTCTGTGAATTTCCACTGAATACGATTTAGCAGAGAGTATCCAGTGTGAACTTTCAGACTAGCCCAGCTTATCGGTTTGACCTCAACATAACCACAGTCGCTCCCACAACATCAGCCTATTTGTCAGCACATTTCCATGACGATAATTACTCATTTACGATTGCCGCATGCTCTGGATGGGACCTCCGGTTGGCTGGGAAATCTGTAGGTGGGGTCACACCCAGCAGTGAAGTCATACTGGTTGCACAGTTGTTTTTCAATGCAGCTCTCCTTATCTCTCTTTCTCTCGCTCTCTCTCACACACACACGCATGCACACACACACACAGGCAAACATACGCACATGCACATGCACCATACTGATCACAGAAGTTGTTTACAATTCAATTTAACATTTAATATATTAAAAAAGTTACATAGCAATACATTTTTCTGAACTCATTTCAGTGAAATGAGTAAAAAAAAATGTATTGCTATG
>OMOV01007446.1:1909-12383 GCA_900312565.1 Beryx splendens
CCGCAGCAGGATTACGCAGAGGGAAAGCGCTTCAGCGTCAAGGACAACCACGTCCTGTACCTAGACTGGAGCTTCGCCTTCGGGCTGAGCTCGCTCACGGGCATGCGGGTGTTTGATGTGCGCTTCAAGGGGGAGAGGATAGCCTACGAGCTGAGCGTGCAGGAGGCCATGTCGGTATACGGCTCGGTAACGCCCGGCATGATCCTGACCAAATTTTTGGACTCCAGCATCGGGATAGGGCGCTTTGCCCACGAGCTGGTCCGCGGGGTGGACTGCCCCTACGACGCCACCTTCATCGACACTTACCGCTATATCGACGTACAAGCCCCGGTCAGATTCAGGAACTCCATCTGCGTCTTTGAGCACAACACGGGCCAGCCTCTCCGGAGGCACTTCGCCGACTTCTTCCACAACAGTTACGGCGGGATGGTCAACAGCGCCTTAGTGTTCAGGACGATCACAGCCATAGGGAACTACGACTACATGTGGGATTTCATCTTCTACCAGAGCGGCTCGGTGGAGGCCAAGGTGCACGCCACCGGCTACATCTCCTCTTCCTACCTGGTGGATGGCAGTCTGAAACACGGACACCAGGTGGCGGAAAACGTCCTGGGGAACATCCACACCCACTTCATCAACTTCAAAGTGGACCTGGATGTGTTGGGTGAGTAGTGAGCCTCCATTCAAACTAGGCTGTTCCTCTATACAGGGCCAAAGTGCACCCACATTTTTAAAGGGGCACAAATAATAATGATAAAGAAAAACCATTGCAATCAAATGACTAGAGAACATAATGTGAAGGTTAATGGACAGACATCCATTACACTGTGACTCTACTGTGACTCACAAAATCTTGATGCTCCAAAACAATCAGTCAGTTCACAGTATGTAAACAGGCTTACCAATATATATGACATTTTTGTAGGCTAACAATATACAGTTTTATCTATAGCCAGTGGTTCCCAACTCCAGGCCTCAACCTGGATACTGCTGGTTTTCTATGCTACCAGGCCATATATGTATTCATCTGATGTCCCAGGTCTAAATCAGCTAAACTATTGGTTTGTCTTGGAGAGTGTATGTGCTGCATCATTCATCACAAAGCAGTCCTACTCTACTGCTGCAAAAAGCTATAAACCAGTGTCTCTTTATGAATTCTTGTTGTTTTTTTTTGTTTCTTCTGTGTAACACACATTACTACAAACTACTTTTAGAATATGGGTCCCTGCCATTCAGTTGTTTCTTCTTCTGGTGTTTTTGACTTCCTGTTTTAACTTAAGTTTGCTTATTAGATTGACTGGACCACCTACTTTGCACTCATTCAGTTACACTTTCAGTCAGTTACAGGTATTCACAGCCTTCTACTCTCAACCACCAAACACATCAAATAGAACAGAGCAAGGTGACAAGATGACAGAATGTTACTCAAATTACCCCAGCAACATTGGTTTGATTATTGATTCCCCCCCGTGTCATGGAAAACTCATCCATACATCACGCTGTGATTTGTGTAGAACAAACACATTCCTAAACAAACTCAGGTCTCATAGAGTGTGCTTCTTCTGCACCCAGCCATTTAGTGTCATATTCAATCTGAAAATGTTATTTCTGTTAAAGAAGTGGCGTGAGGTAATTCCATTTGTTTAAGATGTAGTTTTCTAGAAATGAGTGTCAACATTTGGACACAAGGAGGATTAGGCAGCTTACTTCAAGTACTACCAAGAAAATCACATTTGTTTCCAGGAGATTCTTGAAACGAGTTGATTTGCATTGGAAATGAGTGGAATCATCTTACTTTAATCATGGCTTTAATCATAATTTAATCACAATCTAGCTATTAGAAAGCAGCCGAAATGGAAGCCCCTTTGCTATGAAGCACACTTCTCTTCTTAGCAGACAACAGTCCCTAGATGCTTTAGGGATTGGGACAAGCCACTTCAGGCCACTTCCCCTAATAAATTCACCAAAACATCCCTCCCTATAAAAGGCCTGTGGTTATGTGTAATGCCTCCAACGCTGTTAATGCAGTTAACTTTTTTGATGTTTGCTATTTCCAGTCAAGAGCTTCATTCCAACACACTATGGTAGGGCTGCACAATTAAGTATCCATAATCATATAATCACAGTTTTTGCTTGTACATTTGACCATTTGTTGTAGTTAACAATAGCCAGCAGCAAATTAATTTTGTTCATTGTATCATGACGTCAAATATAATCGTGATCACAATATCTAGCAGAATAATTTGGATTATGACTTTAGCCATAACTGCACAGCAATTTTTTCAGTGCAAACAAGTGTTGATTTTTTCAGTGACAATTATTTAGAGTTGATTGGATGGATTGGCATTCATAGAGCTGATATGGCTCTGGGGTGACTGTTCAAACCTTAATAGTTTTCAATTAACTGTGGATTTATATAAACAGTGGCATATTGTTGATTTTACACTCTCAGAGTTAAATTAACACTGATGAGTTTGCTGTGTGTGCAGCTCTTCTCTATTTTGGTTAAATGAACAAGAATGTGGAATATGTTTTGATAAGTGGTTTCCATATTTTGATTAATACTTATCTGGAATACCTATTCAAGTTAATTGATTGACCATACTGCTCTGAGAGGGAGGCAGAAGCAACAGGGTGAAATAGCTGGAGAAGGGAATTCTTGCTATAAATTGTATCATACAGTTTTCAATCACAGCCCATACTATACACAGCAGCACACAAACACATTTTTGACTTTCAATTTCACAACCATCATTTGGTTTCAGTTATGATTTAATAGTGTTTTTGAGGTTGAACATATGAGTTTTGAGTTAATATATGAGAAAATATGATTAATAAAGCATACAGTGGTAAACCAACATATTCCAAGCATGTCTCAAATGGCTTTAGATAACTATATTGTATTCATGTTATATATCACGCTACATCATGAAACATTTCATTTAGAGCGCACTGTAGCTGAAAATAGTTCAGATGTTGATATAAAGTGGAAAAGTGCAGTAAAAATATGTATCAAAATAAACATTAGCCATAATCGTGCAGCCCTAATTTTGAGGTAATTTATTGAAAATTATGATAGAAACAATTACTGGAAACAATTACTGTTGGAAACTGCAACAAAACCAATGCCGCATGTGTAACTTTCAGTGTCCCTAAAGAGGATTTTTTCTTCTTCTCCAGGACTGAAGAATGTATTCCAGACCAAAGACATGGAGTTTGTCAATGTATCGCTTCCCTGGATGCCTGAACACTACGCCATGATCCCTCAGCTGGTGGAGAAACAACTCAAAACAGAACAGGTGCACTTTTAACATTGTTGTTTTTTTGTTGTTTTTTTGTTTGTTTTTTACAAACTCTTAAAGATTGTTACTGCTTTATTACACAGCATTTAGTACCGTGACGGGAAAAATGGACAGAGAAAGTACAAATAGTGTGCAGCAAAAGTCATGAACTAGATTCAAGCAGGGGCGGATCCGGGATTTTTTGAGTGGGGTGGCCCAAGTGGGGCGCAGATTCAAGCCAGAGGGGGGAGGGGCAGGGGGTAGTACTGAAAAGTATTGAAAACATTGCACTGGTTTATGGATTGTAATGTGATATTATGGATTATAATAATAAATAAATAAATAGATTGAATAAATAGGTTTAGAAATGTATTAAAATGTTTAATATGTGGAGCTCTATGTTATGTTAGCTCTATGTAATATTACACAATCTCATATTGACTATAGGCCTATTCATTTCTTCTAAACTTTGTCTAAAAACAAATCAGACACGTATGGTTTTATTTTTCCAATTATGCATTGTCCAAGTAAAAACATTAATGGGACATATTTGTTTGTTCTTGATATCGACATCAAAAGACAATTCCACAGTTGGTCAAAGTTTGGAGCAAATTATGAAATTTTAAGTTTCACTTTCGTTTTCACGACAGCAGCAAAATGGCAGTTGACAAACCTTCTGTTGTGTAGTCGATGCAGGTTTTTGTGAGACTCTCCACACTGGACACAGCTTTCTTTTTAGGTCAGAATGTGCCCTTTTCGATCTGGCAGGTGAAATCTGTCTCACTCTGTTGTGTTTGTGAAAACTGTGTTCTGCATACTATGATTGACATCGCTCAGAGCCAATGAAAATTGGGGGGCACCCAGAGGGGCCAAACAGATTTCAGGACGGGCTGGCGCCACTCTGTGCCACTCCATTGTTTCCACTGCTGGATTCAAGCCTTTGACATTATGGATACACACCATGCACCTGCTAAGGCGCCAGAATAAGATTTTTCAAATGTACGTTAAACTGCTCGAATATACCTCAAACACCTTAAAATGCACTTTTCAAACCTTAGTGGAGAAAAAACCTAAATACAAACACTTCACCATGACCCCTAATCTGCAAACGTTTACCATTGTTGTAAATTCTTTGTCATTTCTTTTTTATTTATTTATTTATTTTTTTAAATATTTTATTTGTCGAATTTTTCCCCTTTTTCTCTCAATTTGGTCATCCAATTGTACCCCTGGCTAAGCGGTCCCGGTCTCTGCTCCGCCCCCTCTGCCGATCTGAGGAGGGTTGAGACTGGCACGTGCCTCCTCCGATACACGTGGAGTCAACAGCCGCTTCTTTTCACCCGACAGCAAGGAGCTTCACGGGAAGGACGTAGCACATGCGGAGGAACACGTTATTCTCCCCCGTTCCCCTCCCCTCCGAACAGGTGCCCCAACCGACCAGAGGAGGCGCTAGTGCAGCGACCAGGACATAAACCCCTATCCGGCTTCCCACCCGCAGACACGGCCAATTGTGTCTGTAGGAACGCCCGACCAAGCTGGCGGTAACACGGGGGCGCGAACCTGGGGCCTTCGTGTTGGAGGCGAGGGAATAGACCACTCGACTACCCGAGCGCCCCATTTGTGTAATTTCTTAACGCAGCAGTATCTATCCAAAATAAGTTTCCTTTAGGGGTCAATAAACAAACTCTTGAATCTTGACTGCTGAACGGAAAATAAATGGATGTCCAGTCTAACACTCTTCATGCCACAGGAGGCAGCTCTGCATTACGGCACCAAGACTCCTCGCTACCTCCACATTGCCAGCAACCAGACCAACCGTTGGGGCCACCAGCGTTCCTACCGGCTCCAGGTCTTCAGCTTCACCGGGGACCACCTCCCTGAGAGCCAGCCAGAGGAGAGGGCCATGTCCTGGGCCAGGTGAGAGGACAGAGTCTTCACTTTCTGGTCAAGCTGCAAAGTCAAAGATCAATATATCGTCAAAAGCTGATGATAACAAAGATTTTGTGCAAAAATGCCTAGTGCAGCTTTAAGAGACTACACCAACATTTTCAGAGTTTGGCCCATTGGTCACCTTACACAATATGTGACATGAGGATTGGTACCAAAATCATCTCTGTGTCTCCGCGTAAATAGCTCTGTCCGCTGTCATGCTAATGCTTTACAGTAGCATACAGTACGTTAAGTACTCATAGCCAACTAGCATTATCAAAAGTATGAGGATAGATCTTTTAGTAATCCAAAATTGGTATTAGTTTTTATTCTATGGTCTGTGGATTCTCTGTGGAGTCTCTCTGTCTTTCTGTTATTCCCTCCTTTTTATTGCTTTCTCTCTCGCTCTCGCTCTCTCCGCAACCCTGTCTTGTATCTCTCTCTGTCTTTCTGTCCTGTTTCTCTTCTACCCTCTCTTCTCTGGCCCTCTTTGTTTCTCTTATGTCTTTGTCTCTCTCCCAAACCCCCTCTCTTCTACCTTATCTCTCTCTCCCTGTCTCTCCCTCCAGGTATAAAGTGGCCATCACTAAGCATAAGGACTTGGAACAGACCAGCAGCAGTCTGTTTAGCCAAAACAACATCTGGACTCCAGCCGTCGACTTCAGCAATTACATCAAAGACAACGAAAGCATCGAAGATGAGGTGTGTACGTGTGTGTGTTGAGATGAAATCTTCATATAAAATAACAGTCCCTACAAACAAGCGTATGTGAACTTGACATTTTACAGACATGGTTTAGGTATAGGAGTTTGCATGATTCATGAGCAAGGACCACGCTATCAACAGAATGTGATTTGAATGTTTTATTCAATGATTATGTCAGGTTTTCGGTTAGCACAGTTTGTAGCGTTTGGCCATAGATGACTGCTTCTTCTCGGATATGGATGGGACTGCGCTGTGGGGAAGGCTTTGGAGAAGAATCTGCTGTAGCTCCCGGGTCAGCAGACCCCTTGAGGACCCTGTGAGAGAATAGAGGGAGAGAGAAGAGAGGGAGGGTGGAAGGGGCACAGAAGAACGAGGACAAACAGGGGTGCAGGGCAGGTAGGCAGATTTCAAAAACACAGGACAAGGTGTAAATATCCTTTGTGTGCAAGCACTTACCAAGAGAGTATATTTGACAATGGAAGGTTGACACAGAGGGGTTTTCAAGTGGGCATAGCGTTTCATTGATTAGCCCACGACGCCTCTGGAGGGCTCAATGGTGACTTCTGGCATCCCAGAAACACCTCCCTCTGTGTCAACCTGGCTTGCTACTTTGGGGCCCAGCAGGGGTCTTGCCTCTTCATCCAAAGCCACTGGCTGCTTCTCTCTGCTTCCTCCGACACAGCTTTGATGGCTAGGCACTGGCTCTGGCCTCTGATTCCCAGGTCTCTGAACAATCTGGTGGTGGAAGTTGCCACGAACCCTCTGCACCCCACTTCCACAGGGTGGATTTCAGTGTTCCAGCCGCGATGTTGTGCTTCAGCAGCTAACTCGGCATAGCGTAGATGTCTCCGCTCATAAGCCTTGTCCACTGAGTCCTCCCAGGGTAGAGTAAGCTCGATGATGAAGACCTTCCTGAGAGAAGGGGACCAGAGTACCATGTAAGGCCTTAGGGTGGTGGTTGCAATCTCAGGAGGAAACACGAGCTGCCGGCCAACATCAACCAGCATCTTCCAGTCGCAGGCTAAGCGAAGCTGGCCTTGTTCCAGTGGTGTGGGGCTGCTCCTGGTTACCTTAGCCCCCTCACGGACAAAGATGGCTGTTTGCAGGGGGTTGGATGCTGATGGAGGCAGGGAGTTGGTGGCAGCTCGTTTGTATTCCAGGGTGGAGGCAAGGCTCTTTAGGACTTGGTTGTGATGCCAGGTGTAACGTCCCTGAGTGAGGCTGACTTTACACCCTGTGAGTATGTGTTTGAGGGAGGCTGGCCTGGATCTTCACCCAACCACTGATGAAGATTAACTGGTGTTGGAAGGACGTCATATGTAGCTCTGATGATAAAGCTAAGTCGCCTCGCTTCCATGCCCCACAAGTCCTTCCAGCTGATCTTCCTCCTCTCCACACCGTCCCACCGTGTCCACTGTCCCTGTTTACCAAGGGAGACAGCCTTGGCCCACCTTGCAGCTTCCTCCTGGCGCCGTACTTCCTCCACCACCATCTTCCTCCGTTCTGGAGCTGTGGCTCTGTTCCAGGCTGGGTGGCTAGTTGTTAACCCGAGGCCTCCTCTTCCTTGCTGAAAATGTCCCACGATGTCTGCATGTCTGAGAGCTGTTGTTGCCTTCTCCACTGCTCTGGCTGGTCTCCACTTGCGGCCTGCTGCCAAGGTCGGTGCGTTGTTACTCACCACTGCGTCTCGGGATTCATTCAGTGTCATCTGGAGTCTTGTTTTAGCACACTTGAATTGCTCAGTGAGACTGGTGAGGGGCAGTTTGAGGGCACAATCTCCATAGAGGCGGTGGTAAGGCACCGTGGGACTCCAAGCCACTTCTTGATGAAGCCTGTGACTCCTCTTTCCAGTTTCTCCACTGTTGAGATTGGGACCTCATAGACTGAGGGGCCACAGCACCCGGGGTCCAAACTGCAAGCACCAGGTCTTTAATCTTCCAGGCAGCTGGGTATTGTCGATGGCCCGTAGCCCACTACTGATCTCCTTCCGCAGCTGCTGTACCTGGTCTTTCTTTCAGGCTTGCGTCATACCATCTTCCAAGGCTTTTGACAGGCTGCTCAGATACTGTTGGAATTGGGTCATCTCCGATGAAGAATTTAAGGTCAGAGAGCACTCCCTTGACAATGGAACTGCTGCGTGACTTGGATGGTTTTATCTACATGTGGGCCCAGCTGATGTTCTCCTCCAGTTTTCTGAGCAGCCTCCTGATGCACGGGGCAGTGGTGGTCAGAGTAGTAATGTCATCTATGTAAGCTCTGAGAGGAGGGAGGCGCAGGTCCGAGTTGAGCCGTTGTCTGCCCTGCTCCATTGCCATTGTGAAAGCCTGGGGTGAGATGGTGCATCCCTCCATGATGCCAACTTCCAGGCACTTGCCAAGAGGTGGCAAACTCAGTGGTGATAAAGCAGAACTGCAGATCTTGGAAGTAGGATTTAACCAGGGCCGTGATGGTGTCCGGGATATGGAAGGAGCTGAAGGCAGTCCACAGGAGTTCATGGGGCACTGACCCAAACGCACTGGCGAGGTCCAGAAAGACTACATGAAGGTCCCTTTTCTCCACCTTTGCCAATTGGATCTGGTGCCAGATCATGCTGGAATGTTCTAAGCACCCAGAGAACCCTGATATTCCTGCCTTCTGTACAGATGTATCGATGTACTTATTCCTTCGCAGGTATTCGGACATCCTCTGAGCAATATATAGGGTAAGGCCGGAAGAGGTGGAGTTGAGGCCTGGCCCTGCTCCTGAACCTCAGCTAGTTAGCTCCAATCTTTGAAACTGTGTCCTGGGAACTGAATCCTGTCATTAAAATCGGCTCAAAGTCAGGTCATTAAGTGTGCGCACCAAGCTTATTACAGAACTACAGTATACAGAGACTAGCTACCTCCTAAAATGCTAGTCCTATTAAAAATGTTTTTTTCATTATTTCCCATTGTTGTATATAATGTCTATACTGTATGACACACACTATGTGATCTATGCTGACCTTGCAAACTGAATTCACCTCAGGACAGTAAATGGGACATGACATGACATCACATCACATGGTATGGTATGGCATGACGTGGTATGACATGATGTAACATGACATAGTATGGTATGACGTGACGTGACGTGACGTGTGATGTGACGTGATGTGATGTGACGTGATGTAACATGACATGGTATGACATGACATGACATAATATGGTATGACATGATGTAACATGGCAGGGTATGGTATGACAAGACATGACATGACATGACATGATATGACATATGATATGACATGAAATTACATTACATGGTATGATATGATATGATATGACATGACATCACATGAATCCCCTCTCAGGACCTGGTTGCCTGGGTGACCACTGGCTTTCTCCACATCCCCCACGCCGAGGACATCCCCAACACGGTAACTGTGGGCAACGGGGGCGGGGTCATTTTGAGGCCCCACAACTACTTTGACGAGGACCCGTCCGTCCAGTCTCCTGACGCGGTGTACATCAGTCCAGGGAGCGAGCAGAGCTGCGACAACAACAGGATGGCCTGCCTGGCTGAAGAGACCTGCAGCCCTGTGCTCCAACCCTTCACCTACAACGGCTTTGAGGGAGTCATGAAGTTCGATTAGCTATTCTTATTGATCCAGCACAGTGGTTCTCAAACTTTTTGGTGCATGACCCCTTAAAATTAAGTGATGCCTACTGGCAGCCCCCCTTCACAGGCTGCATATTCAGTGGTGAACACTTCAACCAAAGAATGATTTTCCCTTTTCAGGTCATTTCGTTTGATTCATTATCAGAGGAGACTATTCTGTATTTCATAAGAAAAAAGAAAAAATTTGAGAAAAATCAGAGAAATCACATCATAAATGTTTTTTACTATTCCACAAATCATCTCACGACCCTCCCAAATTATCCCGCAACCCCCTTGGTGTCCCGAGCCCTAGTTTGAGAACCACTAATCTAGTAGACTTGGGCAACAATTCATTCAAAAACAGTTTCAAATCCTTGAACAACTCAGAGATGTGCTTGGTGTTATGTATCACACTCTCAAGAAGATTGTGTCAATTTCAACACATCTATAGCAGTAGTTTGGAATGGTGCATTTTGTTCAACACACGTAAATCTGCACTAGGCAAGATTTTAATATAAAATACACCTCTCTTACCAGCCTAAATCAAAGTGGGGCTACAGCGAAGAAGAGCCTCACATCCTAACTAATTGAGACCCCTATATATTCCCCCTATGTGTCCAAATCATTGACTGTATAACAGATGGATGACGCGTCTCCACTTCCTACCGCTATGCAAAAGTGAAGCCAAATATCTCGTTTCTGAGAGCTGCCATCTTGCTTATGTGATGTCATTTGAAGCCCGAGTCTGCGCAGTAGAGTCGGGCGGCAGGATGACGGCCCGCGGGACACACCTCCTCAGCCGACTCGCCGTCTGACGGAGGTTTGAGAGTGGCTGTCACAGCTGTCAATCATGACGTTATACCCCCTTTTTATATCGTCAAATAACTAATTAAAAACAAACATCAGAAAAATGAGCCCTTGAACATACATCAGCTTGATAA